>PVHP010006949.1:0-29508 GCA_004024765.1 Zapus hudsonius | reverse complement strand
TAGGGCTTGGAGAGATGACTCAGCAGTTAACTACACTTCTTGCACAAACATGAGACCCTGACCTGAGGGGCCCGAGACCACACAAGTTCAAATCTCCAGAACTCAAGTCAAACATCTGGGCATGACCACGCATGCCTATAACTCCAATCTTACAGGGGAGCAGACATTTGGGAATTGCAGGAACTCACAAAAAATGAAAAGCAAAGTTATATTGGAGGTGGTAACAAATACCTGTAGTCCTAGTAATTGGGGCTTAACATAGGTTCAAGGCCACCTGGTTTTACATGGTGAGGGCCTTGGCCATTCAGAGCTATGTAGTGGGACCCTGTCTGAAAAACCCAAAATAAATAAAAATATAAACAAAAAATTAAAAAAAATTAAAATATCCAATGTAATGCTTGAATTATATTAAATATTTATTTATCTAATATTTATCTAATATTAAACTAATATTTATTTATCTGAATTTAAAAATTAACTAATTTATAACTTAATCTCACTTTACTGAATATGAATACACCAAATATTATTTATAACTTTCCTTAATGATACAATATATATTAACTTAAAATGTTTTCCTATATTTATATTGCCATCATAAATGAAGTTAAAGAATATTTTTCCACTGTTTAAGTCTAAATTTTGGAGCTTTTCTCATCACGATAACTCACAGGAGCAAACTGTTACTTGTGCCCACAGTATTCTATGCATTATTTCAAGTTAATATAAATGTGCTCATTGAAAGGCCTGGTCATTCATCTCTATAGCATAGTCTCCAACACATTGTAGGAAATTAATAAATGTTTGAATGAAGAATGAGTTCCTGGAGATTCAGCCCCTAATTGACCTCAGCAGTTTCTCATATGCCCTCTCTAAAAGGTCTATGAGATTTTTCCAGAGGAAAAGAATCAAGTTTGTTTGGATGAATGATGGGTAAATGTATAGATAGCTAGGTAGACAGGCAGACAGATGGACAGGTAAAGTGACTGATCATACAAATTGCCTCAACTAATTATGTGGGATGAGCTAGGATCTGCTGTCCACAAGTCAGAAACCCAAGAAATCTATTGGTGTGTTTCTATTTCAAGTCCAAAGACATAAGAGTCAAAGTTGTAATACCAGTCTGAGTGCAGGAGAAAGTGAATTTCCCACCTAAAAGCAAAAGTTTCCTTTATTCCTTTATTAGATGATGCCCATCACATTAGGAGAGCTAGTCTTTGTTGTTCAGTCTACCAAATCAAATGCTATTCTCATCTGGCTATATCTTTGCAGACACCTCCAGAAAGATGTCTGTGTACCCCCTCACCAAGTCAAGTTGACACATACAATTTATGCTGACAGAGTTGAGAAACACAGAGCTCATCAGACATCCATCCCTGTGTTACTTTAAGTGTTAGCAGCCCTTGGCATTCTCCCTCATGTCCTCCCAGGATCTCTGTCAACACTGTAGTCCAGACAACCACTACCAACCATTGTATGTGTTGTGGTCAGCTTTCTAGTTGCTGCGCGGAAAGAACCCAAACAAAAGTGCCTTGTAGAGGAATGGGTTTATTTGGCTTATGGACTTGAGGGGAGACTCCATTCTGGCAGGGAAAACGATGGCATGAGCAGAGGGCTGGACATCGCCTCTGCCACAGCACTGCAAACAGAGGCAGGAAGGTGTGCCAAATATTGGCAAGGGAAGCTGGCTTATAACCCCATAATCCCCCCCCCAACATCACAGCTTCATCAAGGTTGTAAAACCCAAACTGCCATCAGCTGAGGATCGATCTATCAGAACACATTCCATTGTTTGTGGGGGAAACCTGGATCAAACCATGACAGTATGTTACCAAAAACCAGGGTGACTTTCTGTCCCACATATACTGTGAGGGTTCACATTTGAAAAGTTATGATTGACTGAAGGAAACTGAGTCATAGAATGTTCATGTAGAGGTGTGCTCAAGTGAGCTCTAGCAGTTAGTTGACTCATGAGTAGAGAAGAAATCCTTGTTGTGACGTGAGAAAAGTCTTGGTGATTAGAAGGAGTCAGATATTTCACCATAAAGTTTCATTTTTTTTATTTTTTAGCACATTTATTTTGAAGAGTGACACATTTAAAGAGATCCACAGTTTTCCAGCGAAAAGAACTTGAAATATTGGGTATTAAAAGTTATAGCATTAACTCTTAGACCATAAACTATCTGGTACTATCTTTTGCTCTGGGAATACACCATACAGTACTTTGGCAAAATTAATCTGACTCTCTAACTCTCCTAAAGGAGAGATACGACAACAGGACAAAACAAACAAACAAACAAACAAAAAAAGATAACTATGATGCCAGTCTTCACCTGACAAAAAGAGGCAGAATGTCTAAGTAAACTTTCCACAGTGACAAAAGCATTCTGTGCTTTTCAAGTAATGCGTGGGTGTTGGGCTTCAGATGTAGCTAGTGTGGCCAAGGAACTATTCTTATACTTTATTTCACTTTAATTAACTTAAATTCAACTTGCCACATGAGGTTAGTGCTACAATAGAAAACAGTACAGAGTTAAATCACTTAAGACCAAGGGTCGGTTATCATCTTCCTTAATGTCTTCCTGGGCTGAGATCTAATACCTTCAAAGTCATCATCATCTCACTTATAAAAAGAGCTTCTTTGTAATCATGCAAAAACCTTAAACTTTCAGAGGGCTTTATTCTATAAAAGCATGAAATCAAAATGCAGGGACTCTTTACTCCAAGTGTTAAGTTACTTACAAAAATAAAATATTAAATATTACTTTCCTAGCCTTATTTCAAATAAACAGTAGTCAGATTTGCTTAGTGGCTTCTGTTTTAGAAAGTACAGCTCTAGATATAAATAATAAAAGTAAGAATAAAATCTTAACTCTTGCCAGGTGAGGTGCTGGTGGTGCCTACCTTTAAATCCCAGGATTTGGGCTGAAGAAGTAGGAGAATCACACTGAGTTGGAGGCAATCCTGGGACTACAGAGTGAGTTCCAGGTCAACCTGGGCCATAGTGAGACCATGCCTCAAGAATAAAATAATAATAACTCTGAATATCTCATTGTAAGAATCCAATATTGAATCCCTGTCAGATAAAGAGGGTAAATAGAATCAGGGACATGACATGAGGTTTAGCATGAGCTCAGAGAAGGGATGATGGAAAAAAGTTCTCGTGGTAGGAAACTGAAACAATCAGTTGTAGACACGCTAAAGTAGGTGGGTTTGATCTAGACATGACCATTTTCATGTGTATATTTCAGTGAAGTGGACAATGTTAGATTGGTTGATTCAGTGAAGAGAGATTAATTCCATTTCCCAAATAAAAAATGCCAAGATCAAATTGAGATGCACATTAAATATATCATTATTTTAATTGCAAGTGTGATAACTCAAAATACAAGTGAAGAAAAACAGTGATCAGAGGATGTAGATATGACAACTCTTTAATAGGCTGAGGAAGGGGAAGTTACAATGTGAACAAGTCATTCACTGGCACTAATAAACACTTATTTTTCGAGTGCAGAAGCTCCATGGTCTTAAGGCCCAAATAGCTAGCGTGAAAATTTATGAGACAATCCCTTTGTGGGAGATAGATGATGAAATAATAGTGAAATTAAACTAAACTTTTATTTAGCAAATCATTTATTTTTACATAAGCACTATAGTATTCAGTCTAGTAAGTAGAATAATGCTTTGTATACAGTGGTGATTCAGGAATTATGTGTAGCAATGAAGGAAAGGTCTGAAGAAAGGATGGGAGAGAGGAAAGAGAGTATATATGTGAACAGGGAGGCATATTATATAATGAATTAATAGTATTTATTATATCCCTTTAACCATATATAAAATTTTCTCATCATCTCTATTATTATTTTTTTAATATATATTTATTGTCCATAATGAGTTACATTATTTAGTGGGCAAACCATGCGTTGTTATCCCGAATTCCCCAATTCCCCCCCTCCCCATCCCTGATCAGTTGTATATCCTCCTCTGTGGGCTGTCTGTATTAGTCCTTGTGGCAAAGTATCCTGTATATCTTAGTACTCATCCCGGTCTTCCTGGCCCAAGTGTGTTGTTACTGATGGGTGTCATTGAATGATGAACAAGGGACCTACAACCACAGTCATTGAATCAACACAGGATAGGCCATTGAGACAGGAACCAAGGATTTTCGACACAAGGACCTCTAAGCTCGCAGCATTTGTGCAGCCTTATTATCTATTATTTTTAAAAATATTTTATTTTTTCATTTTCAAGCAGAGAGATACAGAGAGAGAGCACCAGGGCCACCACCTTGTGGGTCTGGCATATGCGGGCACTGGGGAATTGAACCCGGGGCCCTAGGCACTGAAGGCAAGTGCCCCAACCATCTCTCCAGCCCCCTCTCATCATCTATATTATTGGTGATAAAACATAAAATTGTGCAACATATCTTTTTATATTTTAAAAATTAAAGCTCAGCGGAGCAAAAAGGTTATACTTTTCCCTATTCAAACCTTTAAGTGGTTTCGGAGAACTGTGGGTGTATACTTTTAAAACAGTTTTGATATTAAAGTTTAATGTTCACTTCCTAAAGCATCCTGGGAATGGTGATGCATGGAGACAGCGCAGTCATTCAGGCTTACACACTGTGAACTATGAACAAACTTTTCCCATCACTAATGGGAAACAGCTGCTGTCTCACCAAGATTCATTTACAAATGCCTTCTGAATACAGTTAGCATAATTATGGGTTTGCCATTTATTGTAGATGAAGTTGAGGCTGAATGTGTGAAGGAAAAGATCCGTGCAAATGCTGGGTTCACATAGTTCAAACAGTGAGGACACAGCGGGCAGCTAAAACCCCTGAAGTACAAACAGTCAGGAAAACAAGTATCTGTTCTGCTGCACCTAGGTTGCACTGTGACCTTAATTTGCTTTGAGTTTGTCTGTGGAGCCTGGGGGTCTAATCAGTGTTCTATTTTTATTCAGAAAAACTCTTGTAGCATCTTAATTCATGTTCAAATAAAGCCCAGTTCTATTGAAGATTTTTAACCATATCATAATGCAAATTCTGCTACTTAGGAATTTGGAAAAACAATAAATGTTTGTTTTTCTTTCACTTTTCTGGCTCTGATATATTCCTGGTAATTCATAGAAACAGAGAAAGTACAACAAATGGAATGATCATGAGCCAGTGTGGCTTCTCTGTGGGTCACCTCTTCTTTGAAGCTTTGTCAGTGTAAGTACACAGGAAAGTCTTTGGCAATCACTGTCAATATGTTAAAATTACCTACATATAAAAGATTATCATCACAACTGCATATTTTCAAGCAACCTTGAAAATCTAAATAGTAGATTTTTAAAATTCAAATTGAAATGTATTAGGTTTTTTATTTACTAATTTGTAATAAAGCCATAATAACTTTTTTCAGCAGGTTATGTGCTATTTAAGTCAAAGCAGAGTTAAGATTGAGGGGAATATGAGCCTTTTAAGTCCTCAATAGAATGGGAACCCTGAGCTATACCCAGAATCCTCTCAGTATGTCAACTCCTGGCTTGTCCTCACCAGAAGCCAGAGAGAATCATATGCAACCAAAAATTAGGATCCTAGGCACAAACACCCAGAGTCCCTGCAAGATCCATAATGGTAACCTGCCCCCAGATGCTAGTATATGCAGTGCTGGAAGGCGTAAGTAGCCAGGGAAAATTGGTCAATAATACATGGAGAAAGCAAAGACCACTGATATACAATGAAGACTCTTGTCATGAGAAGGCTGAACACACTGCCTTCTGGGAGAGACCAGAGAGCCAAGAAGTGACCACTTAGGCAATAGAAGTGCCATAACATGGGGGGGGGGTAATCAACAGCTTTAAAATTGGCCAAGAAACCCACTCAGTGTCAAGGAGCCCTTAACTGGAATTGGGACTCAGGGCAAAATCCTATGGGAACCAAAAACTTAGGGCCCCAAAGGAGAAACTCCCATTACTAGAGAACTACAGCAAGGCTAATCCCAATAGAATCTCGGCAATTTAGAAATGTAGGTCTTATTTAACCCATACTGATCTAACTCTCTGATGGAGATTCTGTTTGTTTGTATTTTTCAGATGACAGTGAGAGAGCCTTGTTCATTCCAACTCCACCAAGGAGCTATAGGCAGAGGGCTGACATCCTGGCAAGAGATGAACCACCCCAGGCTTATCATGTAGGCCCCAAATGAAACCCTTGAGAGTGTGACAGGATAGAAAGAGATCTGTCAGCACAGCTAATCAGTCAACCCAGGATCAGTCAGTGAGACAGACAACAACAATTTTCAACACAACCTAAAGCAGAAGCACACAAAGACCCTTAAGATCTCAACAATAAAGCAGACTTTAAACTCACCCACCATGACTCAGGGAACTGAGCGGAAGAGGGTGCAGAAAGATTGTAAGAACCATGGTGGGAGAGATTATCCAGAAACATGGCCCCCCCTCAGTAACAACACACAAAGGGGTGTGGAATTGGGTTGACTCTTAGGCTATCCATAACCCCTTATGGACCCATGGATTGATCCAGTAAACCCACTGAGACGGATACCCAGTGGATTGGGGACAGGGAAGAGGGAAATGAGGATACCAACATAATCTTTGCAAATACAATGTATCTAATTTTGGACAATTAAAAAAAAAGAAAGCTTGATACCATTCAAGTGTATGTAGAACTTGGATAAACATATTTATGGTGTCTGATTTACCTAAAACTATTAAATTTTTCATGAATTCAAATTGAATTTTGAAAGTGAACAATCTTTGTGAGTAGGAGTAAATTCCATTGAGTTTCTGGCTATCGCAGAATAAATTTATTACTATTTCCAATAATAACTCAGAATCCTGAGAACTGTCACTTCTTGGTTTTCAAACTGAGTCGCCATGAAGTGGGAAGAGGGTTGTCTATGGATGGTTGTCTACAGAGGCAGAAGAAGGTTCTGGGAGAAGTTACATTGTTACACATTAATGTTTTCCACATTGATCCTATAGACTCTGAGTATAATTGGGTTGTAGTTTGCATGCATCTACATTTCACTGGAATAAAAATCTATATAGCAGCTAATGCCATCTGTAACCATTTAGTTTCATATAAATATTTGTTTATGTGAAGGGTTTTAATTTTTTCAAAATTGAGAGACTGAATTTGAAATCTGCAATCCATAAGTCTAGTCAGATGACATCAATATGCATATGAAATGTCAGTTTCCTGAATAATTATTGAAAATGATCTATTTCTTAGAAACACTTCTATTTCTTAGATACATTATCATCTAGGAAGACTACTTTCAAATCCTTGGCCAGGATTTCAGATTTCAAAACACCAAGGACTCGATGAATGGGAAAAAAGCCAAAATCTTTTCCTTGCTTCTTATTTGCAACACCTTGGACATTTTCAACAGTCAGACAGTTGGGTGAAGACATTGGAAAGATTTCGTATTTGAATAATGTTATCTCATTTTAAACATTGCTGTTAGTCTTATGGTAATTTAAAATGAAAGCAAGTGATATTGATGTGGGTTGGAGAGTGATGTGGCCTTTCTTGACCCAAATAGGCTTGACTCCAGTGGCCATGGTCCCAAACAACCCAAAGGTAACCAGGACCACTGCAAGCCACTGCCTCTCAAGTTCTTGCTACACACCAAAGAGAAATTAAGGAGTGGGGACAAGATGGTGAACAGTAGATGTTAATGAGCAAATATAGAAAAGTACTTTAGGAGGAATTGGAAAGGTTCCCAAAAGAAAGTGAGATGGGGTTTCCAGATGAGGGCCTTGAGTTGGGAGTAATGACATTATCTCATTAAAGAAGAAAATGTTCCTCCCTTCTCTTTTGCATACCATTAGATGAGGTATTTTGACTAGTTGAGTTATTGACAGGCTCTGCCCAGGAATAGAGGAAAGTTTCTGGCCAGGAGGAAGTTGCTCTTTGCTTAGACTGAACAATAACTAAGTTGTTCATCCCGTGCACCGCTTTCTAATTGTTTCTGCACAGTCCCAATGGGCTGTTTAGCCATGTTGTCTGTTGCCTCCCAAAGGATTGTAACTTAGTCTTTTTCGTTTATATTCAGCTATCTCAGATAAGGAGGATTGTTCCTTTTATGAGTTAGATAACTTTTTTTAAGATAACTTTTTAATCACCTATACTCCATACTGGGAGAAGCTCATACAAGATGCAAATAGGAACAATAAATAGTGGGAGGTCTATGTTTCCCCGCCCCCAAAGCAGTTCAAAGCATTACTGTCTGTTTACTTCCAGATTAGCAAGCATGTTGTTTTTCTTTGATGTCTCTACTTCTCCCAAAATTGGTTAAGTTTAGCCAACACAGGAAAAGCTCCCTTTTTATTAATCAAAGTCAGAATATTAGGAACCTGAGTACATGATTAATTTTCCATTACATCCCACATCCCTTATACTAAATATGAAAGTGTAACAGGGTGATCTGGGGGTTAGAATTTAGATAATGCCCAGCAAAAATTCCAATGCACCCCAAAGTTTAACAAGTACCCGAGTACTTGTCTACAAAGTTAAAGAATTAAATTCATAGACAACAAGATAGTAAGGTATAGTGGGAGACTTTATTATTTAAGGGCACATGGGGAGTTACAGAGTTCTCCAGCCACAAGTGTGGGGAAAACACGTGTCAGAGAGTTTAACAGAACTTATTTTGTTCAGCTAAACAAGCAGAAGAATAAAAGATACAGAGGGCTCCCATCATGAGAAGGAAAAAAAAGGAGACTTATAACACCACCTCTAAAACTCAGGGGTCATTGCAGAAGAGTAGATAAAAAGAAAGTAGGTATAAAGAATGCACCCAGACAAATATGTCTGCACACATACAAGCATGTATACATATGCACCCACACATAGATATTCAAAGAATGAATTTAAACAAGGGCTGGAACATGACTCAGTGACCACAGCACTTGCTGCACACACATAAGTACCTGAATTCTAATCCCCAAACCTACATGAAGCCCACTCATGTAGTTTGAACAGCTATAATCCGAGTTTGTCTAGGCTAAGAAGGGAGGTAGGAACTGGAAATCAGTAGATGCTTATGAGCAAGGTAGCCTGGAGAATGCAACACGATAAACAATGAGAGACCCTATCTCAAAAAAGTTGAAATATACAAACTGATATTGAAGGTTATCCTTGGAGCTTCACATGCATGTTGTGACAGTAACGCATCCACATTCACACACATGAAAATGAGCACAAGCACACATATATCATACACATACAAGTACACACAGATGTTCTAATGAAATTCAAATTAAAAACATAGAAATGTTGAAAAGACAAATTAGTGAATCAAGTTAAGGACCAGTGAAAATCATCAACTACAGATTAAACAGAAGTAAAACTACCAGAATGAAGGACAAGACCCAATGCCATCATCATTTCATGGGGATTGAACAATGTTCTCTTCAATAACAAATGGATCATTTAAAATATCAGGGAGAAAATTACGAAAGTAAGGGCACAGCTTAGCTGAACCTCTGAGATGCAACAGAAGTCCTTGGAAGAAGAAAGTTACAATTCAGCGCTCATGTTCAAGTTCAGAGACCTTAGAGTTCAAGTAAATAAGCTAATGAAGAACCCCAAAATCTGAGAAAAATAAAAACAATCAAACCCAAACACAGGAAAAGCAAAAGTATGATAGAAATTAGGGCAGACACTAATGAAATGATAACAAAAGAAATACTACAAAGTATTAATTAAATAGAGGTCTTTTAAAACATAAATATGACCTACAAATGATTAGCCAAGTTAATAAAAAAGAGAGAGATAGAACTCACATTAATAAAATTAGAAACAAGAGAATATCACAACAGATTCCAATAAAATCCAGATGATTTGTAAGTATGTTGAAAACCTACATACCAAAAGAGCCTGGAAAACCTGAAAAATATAGGTAAATTCCATATATGATCAATTAGAATTATATGAACAGAATACATACAACTTAAATAGATCTAGAAAACACAAGAAATTGGAGCAGGCATAAAGAGTACAATAATGAAAAACCAGTGACTCTATGGACTCACTGGTGAATTCTCTGAACCTTAAAAAATAGCCATGGTCACTGCACTTCAAACTGTCCCATAATGAAAACAGCATGATAAGCATGCAAAAATGTGATAACCCAAGTAAATAGAAGAGAGGATGCAAAAATAAACCCACACAAACATAGCCAATCGTTGAGAGGTGTCAAAAACTTTTTAAATAACTTCAACATATGTACCTAAGAAAACTGAATACCCACAAGCAGAAGAATGGAACTAGATTATCTATCTAACCCCACACAAAAATTAATTCAAAATAAATCAAAGACCTTAATGTAAAACCCCAAACTCTGAAACTTCTTCTATAGGAAAACTCTTGGGAAAAATTTCAAACTATAAGCATAAGAAAGGATTCAAATTGCTCAGGAAATAATTCCAAAAGTTGACAAATGGGATTGCATAAAATTAAAAAGTTTTAGCACAGCAAAGGCAACAATCAGCAGAGAGTAGAGACATCCTACCAAATGGGAGAAAAGCTTTGCCAACTATAAATCTGACTATCAAGACCTCCAAAAATAAACACCAAAAGCATTGAATCAACGGATAGACAAATTTGGAACAGTTATCAAAAGAAGTATAAATGGACAATAAATATATGGAAAAAATGCTCAATATCTTTAGCCATCTGGAAAATGCATTTGATATTTTGCTGTGAGATTCATTTTCATCCCAATCAGATTGGCTATTTTCTTTCTTTTTTAAAATTAATATCTTTATTATGAGTAAGTATACATATTTTATGAACAACTTTGTGAAGGTGTCCCTGTTTCCCTCGTCTCTGTCCCCTAATGCTGAAGGGTAAACAGGAAAAGAAAATCCATTATTTGGTATTGATGGGAATGTAAACTAGGGTAGTCACTATGGAGGAATTCCAGTGCTAGGTATGTACCTGAAGAAATGTAGCTTACTACAGGGATATTTGCCCACACAGGTTTATTGCTGCCCTATTTATAATAGCCAAATACTAAAGTAGTTTAGATGCACATCAGCAGATGAATGGATGAAACAAGTGTAGTATATAAGTGCAATGCAGTTTTGCTCAGCAATAAAAAGAATGAAGTTATGCCATGTACAGGAATATGAATAAAACTGGAGATCATGTTAAGAGAAATTATCAAAACACAGAAAAACAATGTTGCATGCTTTCTCATATGCAGAGTCCAGATTTAAATATTAATGTGTTTGTGTTTGAAGAAATAAAGTAAAAGCGGACGGGGATGACTGAAATGGAGGAGGGGAGAGATGTGAAGAAGAGATGGTAATGCGAAAGAAGAAAGATGAATATCACATATCTTGCAAAAGACAATTTCTTTAAAAATCCATGAGAAAATTTGAATTTTAATATTTAATAACCATTTTTGTAAAAATGATATGCTTAGATATGGAAGAAAGTCTGTGCTTGTGCTTTGAATAGTAAAGACTATATTTTAGCAAAAAATAAACTATGGGATTAATATTTCTGTGTATATTACTTACATGCTATAAGTAAGTATAATATCCACTAGATACATTAAAAGCTATAAAACTCAGTTTTGCATATGTAAACTTTAACCAAAACTAGTAGTAAATACATTTTCTAAAATAAGTATATTTTTCCTAGGATTATTTTTATCTGCAATTTAAGACTAATGCTCAGGTCTGCATCTCCCTGTCCCAGTTATTGCTTCTTTCCCACACTGAGTTGTTGGTGAAAGAGGCCATAAGGTCTTCAAAATATGACAGACTTTTCTTAAAATTCTTTAATACCTGTCCCAGGCCTAAGGTAAGACCCTATTGCTGAAGAAATCACAGAGTATCACCAAACAACACCAAGAGAACCTGCTAGATCCAGAAAGGTAACCAGCTCCAAAATGGTAGCATATGTAGTGCTGGAAGGTATTGAGGTAGCTGTCAGGGAAAATTGGTCAATGATAATTGGAGAAAGCAGAGACCAATGATATCCAATATAGATAGTTGTCACAAGAATGCTGAACACCATTAATTCAATAAGTACTCATCTGTGCAATAGTGGTGCTATATCTAAGAGGGCAATCAATGGCTTACTGATTGGCTAAGAGATCCACTTAGTGACAAGGTCAACGGAGACAGATACCAACGATACCCAACACAACCCCAGGCAACGATAGAGAGATACTGAAGATCTCAACAATAAAGCAGACTTAAAACTCGCCCACCATGACTCACAGAACTGAGTGGAAGAGGGGGCGGGAAGAATGTAAGAGCCATGATGGAGTGGGAGAATATCCAGAGACATTGCCCCCCTCAGCAACAATGCACAAAGTGGGAAGAAAAAATGAAAACTGGTTACCTTATTGTAATTCATAACCCCCTAACCTATGGACAGATCCAGTATGCTCACCAAGGAAGGACCCCAGTTGGTAGGGGACAGAGAGGAGGGAAATGGGGACACATTCACAAAAGTTGCTCAAATAAAGTATATACTTACTCATAATACAGATATTAATTAAAAATATAAAACTCTTTAACCAAGAACACACGAAAAGTCAATTAACATTATAATAAATGCCAATAAAACATTATAATTTGTTAAACAAATGGCCAAAAAATTATGCCAAGTTCATAAAAGTAAACTATCACAGAAAGTTTCTGTTAAGTAATTCACATGAAGGAAGAAATTGAACGCATATTGTGGATGATGCACATGTATTTGTGTTTGTGAATGAAGGAAAAGAATGTTATGATGCACATAAGGTCAGAGAACAGCTTTCGAGGGTTGGTCCCTGTTAGAGACTTATAGCATTAATGGAAAGTTGATCAAATTTTTGGCATCAAAAATATATAATAAAAGATTGAAATTGTATGGAAATGATATGGAATGCTAAAAATTATGAAGTTTTTAATTAGGATTCCAGATCTTCAGTGTGAAGCATATTCAGATGTTGCTTACTTTGCTCTTTCATTACATCAGTGAATAGAAATCTGACAAACACAATTTTAGTTTTGAAATAAGTTGTTTTAAATTTTATTTTATATGTTATAACAGGTTATATTCCTTTATCCCCTGTCACTGGAAAAGAACTCATTATCTCCTTGCTCCTGGAGGTCCTCCACAGTCGGATTATGGTATTCACTGTGGGGTCATGAAGGCCTCAGTCAGTCCCAATGGGGTGCAGGGGGATCCTGCCTCAGGGTATTCCTAACCACTTAATGGCTGTTATAATCTTTCAGCCCCTTCTTCTGCAATGCATCCTGAGCCAGTGCAGGCTTGTTGGCTGTCTGATTTATTGTTGAGTTCTTTTAGCTGCTGGATTTCTTTCTCTTTTAAAATATTATATTTATTTTTTTTTTGCAACCAGAGAGAGAGGAGAGAGAATAGGCACACCAGGATAGTGTCTCTAGCTGCTTCAAATGAACTCCCGATGCATGCACCACTTTGTGCATCTGGCTTTTAAGTTGGTACTGGGGAATTGAACTTGGGTAGTTAGGTTATGCAGGTAAACACTTTAATAGCTGAGCCATCTTTTCAGCTCATATCTCTTGATTTCTGTTTTTATATGTTTTGATTAATCATCATGTCTATCATGCAAGGGCTGATTGTCAGTATAGCAGTACTCATGACATCACTTCCTCTGAACTTTCTCCTGGGTTCTTGCAGATGCAGTAGAGGTGAGCAGTCAGCTATCTTCTTGTCTTATCAATGGGCCTAGTCTCTCTTCCGTTTTCCCTGCCATCTATGAAATGAAGCAGATTCTCCAAGCAAGCTTGAGAGCAGCTTAAGTCAAAGGGGGCTTGGAAAGTTTTGTGAGAGATTTTGCTGTCTAAGATATCTAAGGTGTCTAAGGTATCTCTTCTTATCCAGAGATTAGTGGGGGTTTCTCCCTGAAGTCTGGGATTCCTGATGATGGGATTCTGTTTTGGTTACCAGTCCTAGATATGAGTTCTTTCCGTAGCACTAAGGACCTTCTTGATTAAGGTTAACAACTTTTACTGGACTAAAAATATTGGGTTATATTATGGCATCTTATTCCATGATTCACTAGAGTTTGTTCTCACTTTTTCCAATTCAAGAATTTTCTCCTTGAGGTCATCTACTTGATCACTTGGTTTCTTTGATTCCATGCCTAACAATTCCCACTGGCTATACTATTCCATAGATTCCACGACTTTCCGGTTTCCTCACTCATGATCTTCCTGTATTGATACCCATTTTGGTTTCCAGCCATCACATCTCTATGTACAGTCACACTAAAATCTGCCTTGTTCCAGTGTGATTTTACATGAGCAGCACGCCATATGATGATTGGTGTCTCATTTCTAGCACTTCCCACTCAAGGGATCATACCTCCTGCCTCTAGAAAATAATTCCGAGATTTTACTCCTGATGAAAATGTCATTCAATCAAACATATGACCCCCTACATAAGCCTCACAAACTCAGTCAATCAGTCAGGAAACATAGGTGAAATCTGCAAGAGAATCTGCATGTTCTAGCCCTCAGTGAATTCCAGTGATATCCAAATTAATTTCTTCCCACTGGAAAAGCCATCACTGTCTAGTACTAGAATCAGTTCAAGCACATTATCTGAGGACCCAGAAGACATTTCCAGGAAGTGACAAGTTAAGCATCAGCTGCGTTCTTCTTGTGAACAAGAAACCCTTGAGGAGAATGAAGGCAGGAGACACCTATGAGAGGGAAATCTCAAGCAAAAAGAAAATCAGAGATTTCTGAGTGCTGATCAGTAAAGTATATCTTTCATCCACTACAATGTAGCAGGAATATTCCTAAAATGAAGGTAGAAGAGTGTATGATATTCAGCATGGAAAGTGCTAACTTGAGGGACAGTAAACCCATAATGAGACTGTCTGATGCATGTTAAATTGCAGACTATGTGATTGGAGGAGAAGAAACATATATAACTCCAACCCATGGGGAATATCAGCCATATGTAATATTTTCATAGATTAAAATTCATAGTTAATTTTGAAAATTTATTGTGTCTGGATTACAGAGGACCTGAGAGTTCCGATCAGAGCAATAGATGTGATATTTTTGAATACTGGCAAAACCATTTTCTTACCTATCTCTTTTTAATTTGAAGAAATATAAATTTTATTTTAAATTAAACATTCTGTTAACAATATTTTAATTTTTCATTTTTACATATTAAAATTTATCCTATGGAATGATAACAGAAATAGACACCAGAGGTGTCCATAATACACCAAAACACAAATCCAGAGACTTTTAAGAACCTAACAATTAGGCAACCTTAACTCACACACCATGACTCAGGGTAATTTGCCAAAGAGTTGCAGAAAGAATGCAAGGACCTTGGTGAGGGAGAATATCTAATGCATAAAGGGGTGTGACATCCTTGTCTTAATAACTTATGATATTGAGCCTCTTGTTATGTTTATATAAATATATACATGTATATATATATATATATATATATAATTATATACCAATAAAAATGTTAGGAAATGTTGGAAATAGGAAGTCAATACTTTAGTCCATACAGAATAAATACAGACTATCTTAGCATAGTTTAAACTAGCAGAGGATGAATAAAACTTGGTCTCTCAATGTTTAAAGCCACCTTTACAGTATTCACATGGGTTCTGGAGACCCCAAGTGTTTGGAATACATAAGAAATGACAATATGTACTTCATACTCATATGTATGAGGGTTTTGGTTTTTCTACATCCTTGATGATATTTTATATTGTCATAGATAATTGATATAATAAAAATTAATATATTTTCATTGTATTCAGGGTACTCAGTGTGAGTTTCATGAATTCATATAATATATTCTGATAAGCTGTGGTGTTTTGTGGTTTTAGTTTGCATTTCTTCAAGGAGTAGAGATATTGGGTCCTCTTCTTTTAGTTCTTTGCTA
Organism: Zapus hudsonius; assembly: GCA_004024765.1. Taxonomy (NCBI): domain Eukaryota; kingdom Metazoa; phylum Chordata; class Mammalia; order Rodentia; family Dipodidae; genus Zapus; species Zapus hudsonius. Next base: position 13,577 of record PVHP010006949.1, on the reverse strand, counting down.
TTTTGTAGAGATTAATAATGAAAATTGTTTCAATATGCCTTGAGTATATAGCCAGATATAATATTACTGGTTCTTCCAGAAGCCTGATGTCTGTATGACATAATAAGAATGAGAAAGAAGTGATGTAATCTTATTTGAAAATAGTAAAACATATTTTTTCATTGTGTGTGTGTGCGCATGTGCATGTGTGTGGTGTGGTTTTATATGCACACATACGGGAGCACATGCACTGTGGATGGAGCACATATACATATGTGCAGGTGATGTGGAACAAAAAGGTTGACTTCAGGTATGTTCTTCAATTAATTTCCATCTTATTTATTGAGATCTGGAGCTTATGGATTCAGCTAGTCTAGCTAGACAGCAAGCTCCAGGAATCTCCTTTCTCTGTGTTCTAGAGCTGGGATTATAGGCATTTGTCACCATTCCTAATATTTCAGTGGGTTCTGAGGACAGACACCAAGCCAGGTCTTCATGCTTATTTGACAAGCACTTTACCATCTTCCCAGCTCATAATAAAATATTTTAAAATGTAGCCATGATTCAGAGTTTCCTACATGCATGGGAAATGCCATCAATTGTGTAGTGACAGAGTAGAGGAAGTGTGTTGTGTGGGTACAGACCAAACTTTGATGGTCTGTTATTCTCTAACTTTGGTAGTTGTCATTTCAATCTGAAGTCTCCTTCATGAGAAGTTTAACTTACAGAGATTATCTCATCTCTTAAATGATAACTATGTCCTTCTTGAGCTGATCATTTCCACACTAAGATTCAGAAATCCATTGCTCGCTAAACCCATCTCTCCACTCATGTATCCTTCAGATGTTTGCCACACAACTTCTACTGATGGAAATTTTTATCGTTTCTCTATCCTGGATGAAGGATCTGTGTTTTCTAATTGTGTGATCAGAGAACCATGATAGTTTTGGCAACTCCAAGTCATTTGCCCTTTACACGTCATATGCTTCATGGTTGCCTTCATTCTTACTTCATTTTATCTATGGATTCCCGTGAGAATTTATCAACTAGCCTCCCTTATGTCATTCTTGATGCATTTCTATTCACCCATCATGATTTTCTTGGGGGATATTTAAAAATGTACATCTGGTTTTCTTATTTTCCTGTTTAATCTCATAGGATAAAATCTAAACACTTAGCTTGACACACAAGTTTAGGCTCTGCTTATTGTATGAGATTCTTACCCTCACAGTTGAGTTTGGTCAGGTGCTTTGTCCCAGCAATATAGAAGAAAGAAACCATAACACTAACTCCATTCTGAGCAGTACTCAAAGATATTAAGAAGTAGAAAAAGAATGGAAGAGAAATAAAGAAACAGAAGCAGGTCATTTGTCATAACTATAGTAGGAAAGAGGAAGAATGGAAAGAATCTTGTTAAAATACTTACTTGGGTAAATATTACATCCTATGAGTTTGAAAACAAGACTTTTCATAGAGATCAATAATTTGAAGCTTGACTCAGTCAATGGTTAGGCCTTTAAATTGTCCTAGAAGCTCTTAATATTATATGAAGGTAATCTGTAGTTTTAAAAACATGGATCAGTGATAATGTGCTAGATGAGCTCAAAAGGCAATAGGAGTGCAATCAATTAGTAGCAAAATAATAATACTAAGTGAATCGGAATTATGTCCATTTCTTGCTTCTTATTAATGGATGAGTCTGTTTATTTCCCCCACAGTACTATTCAACATTTACATTCCACACATGGTGGGGTCTCACCTCAGTGCTTATGTGCAGTGGTGTTTACATCAATGCTGAACTCGAAGGCTGTCAGCTACATTGAAGGGGATGGAACAAAACCTGGAACTACCCTGTGGGAGTGCATTACTTCTGCAGATAGAATAGGTTAAAGGGCAGACACTGAGGAGGAAAATACTTGAAATAGAATAATAACAAAAGAATTTTTTAATTCAATAAGGTCTATGAATCTGAAGTATTTTAAAGTTCCAAAAAGGTGATTACCATTTAATATTTGTTGAGGTGTTATTTCAAATCTCTTCTTGTGTTTCAAGTTGATTAATATAAAGGTCACAAAAGATCATAGTTCATATGTTCAAACACAAAGCCAGAAGCCCTGTGTCCAGCAAATTTTAAAAGTGTAAATTGGTTTAAAAAAAAGGTGAAAAATTTTTTTTCATTTCAAATTAGCTAATTAATCTTAATAAGTGATACTATAATCTATTGCTGAGCTATTGGACCAATCAGAGGTGAAAGTCAAACTGCTCTAGACCTTTTTAAAAAAAAAATTTATTGTCCATAATGAGTTACAATATTTAGTGGGCAAACAATGAGTTGTTATCCCCAATTTCTCGGTTCTCCCCCTCCCCAAACCTCTGGATAACCTCCTTCATGGGTTGTCTGGATCAGTCCTTGTGGCAGGGGACCATGGATAGCCTGATATTCAGCCAGGTTCTCCTGGCCATGCCTCTGGATAATGTATGATTCTATTTGTTTAGTGAACACTGAACCGTGTTTTCTTATACTTGTAATGTGTGTCTTGTGTATTCTAAAAAGATATCATAAGATCCTTATACCAAATGTATGATTATATTAATATTGTTTAATAGTTTTCCTAATTATAAAACTATCATTTGGAGTATAATGGAGGAAGTTTCATAATTAAATGCCAGTTATTCTTTCCAGGTTTAGAATGTCACCAAGAAATGGCTACTTACAATTTACAAAGTCAATGTCAATTGACTTTGCATTTGTCTTATGTTATGTGTTTTTCTATGTCATTTTGTAGAGTAAATGTAGATAAATATTTGATTTACTCATGCTGAACAGTCAAGACTGGATTGGCATTATCTTAAAAAAATAGCTGTTGATCTTGAAAACAAGACAGGCTTCTGTCAAAGCACTTGATTTACCCATCCAAGGTAAAAGATAAGACCCTAATGCCTAAGACACCACAGGCTGCTGACACACAGCATCAAGAGACCTGGCTGGAACCTTAAAGGAAACCAGTTCCTAGATGGTTACCTGCAAAGTGCTGGAAAGCATGACATAAGGAGCTGCTAGGGGAAATAGGCTACCAATGTCAGGAGAAAGCAGGGAATCCTGCTACAGGACAGGAACCTGCATGACAAGATGTATTCACCTGGGCAACAGGCACTCAAACTAGGTGGGTAATCAAGAGTTCTTGAGTTTTTTAAGAGATACTCTCAGTGGCATGGAAACCTTAGCTGGAAATGGGATCCAAGCCAAACTCCTATGCAAACCAACAATCTGGACTTCAAGGGGAAGCTTCCACTAACCACAGGCCTAAAGAGAGGCTACACCCATTATAATCGCAATTAACTATGCTTATCCCATTTAACCTACTCTGATCTCACTCTTCTTTGGAGAATATGTTTTTATTTTTCAGAAGGCAGAGAGAACAGAGGACAATGTAATTCTACCAACAAGACCAGAAATTATACCAGACTCACGTAGGATATGTTGCCTTCTGTACAGTGTTTGAATGCTATAGAAACAAGTGACATTTAAGCTTTCTTCTTTTTCTTTCCTGTTTCCTTCTCAAACTTAAATTTATCTAGAAGAATGCAAATTCGGAAGCATCCACAATATATTAATAAGGGCATGTTCTATTGCATCAAAAAATAAATAAGTAAAAATCTTTATATATGCCAGAAGTACAGGGCCTGAGTATCTGCTTCCTTGCCTCAGGCCTTCTCATATGCACACATTTCTTACCAATGAGGCTGAGAGTAGTTTGACACACCTACTTCAAGTATTTGAAGTCTTTGAAACTATCTCAGTCAGAAAATTCTTTAAACATTTTACATATATGCCTCATGAATTCATCAGAAGTCATAATATAAGGGCTTTTTGTTTTCTTTCTTTTTTCTTTCTTTCCCTTCCTTCCTCCCATCTTCTTTTGCTCTCTCATTCCCTCTCTCCATCTCTCTATCCCTTACTCCAACAATTCATCCATTCCCTTTCCTTAATTTTTCTTTTTCCTATTTTTATTATATTTTCTCTTAAACCTAATTGTCTTCAACAAAACCGAGAGAGTGACAGAGACTTTTGAATGCTGAATTGAATAAGTGTAAGGGTGCTGTGGAGTGTTTGGGAGATTTTTCATTTGGATGAATTCACCTTGAATTAAGAGATGAGTACCATGGAAGCAGAAAGTAGAACTATTTGAGCAGGAGGAAGGGAACCAGCAGGAGTAGGGAGAAATAGGAGGGGGCTTAATTAAGACAAAGTAGAATAACATATATGAATAGAATTTCCATAGTAAACCCATTACTTAGCATGCTATTTTTAAAATATTACTATCAACTAAAAGTTACCTGAAAGATTTCTGTACTAATTCAATTTGTATTTTATTTCCAAAGCAATTCATCTCAAAACTGTCAATTATGATGGTAAACCTCTCAAAAATACAATCTGTAAAGGCGTCTTTAGGAGGAAGCGCTGACTCAACACTTGATAAATAAGTGCATGCCATTTCTACTGTTTATTTTGTAAGCTGAAATCTTATAGCAATTTGATGATATTCTTAGTGGTATGCAAAGGCATACATCCTAGTTTTGTGCTAGGATAAACTACTATAAGCAGAATTGTTAGGTCAAGGTTTTTCTTTTTCTTTCTTTTTTTCTTCTTTTGAGACATGTTTGGTATACTACTTCACAAAAAGCTGAGCTAGTTTACATTCTGAGTGTCATGAAGCTGAATTTTGCCTACACAGACTGTGTGAAGTCTTCCAGGTACCAATAAATGCTATTTCATGTAAGAACAGGATGAGTTTTATTTTGTTCTGAAGAGTAACTGTATTACTTTCTGGCATTTGGTTGTGGTTAAATACATTGTTGTTCTCAGTAAAGACTTGATTTCTTGTTAGGACTTTGCTGAATTTCAGGCCTGTCATCCTTTACATATAACATGGAACACTTTTCAACATATACAATCTCTTTGAAAATCACCAGACACTTGGCTCACTCACACCACCTTGTGTATATTTCTTTTTGTTTGCCACTTAGTAACGGAAAATTTGGAACATATGTTCACACAGTTCCAACAATACCATTTTCATAATTTTTTAAATCGTTTCATATCAGTTTTTTAATATTCATCTTTGAGGGTTTCACTATTTACAGTTCTTACCATTTATCACCATAGTAAGCCAACCCCTGCCCTGAAATTGTTGGTTATATGAAGTAAATAACAGATTATTCAGGCATTATTTTATTTTTTCTTAAAACCAAAAATATTTCCTTTTTATGTCTCAGAAAGAATGAAACTAACATATTTTGATTATATATCCTAGAAAGCACTTGATAATTTAGATATTTTATTTACGACTTAAATGGTTTTGTTTTATAGGTACCACTTACCTGTATTTGTGATGATAAGTCTGAAGGCTACAATTTATGAGATTTCTTTTCTCAATTCCAAATCCCATGTAATTCTTTAAATCTGATTATTGATATTATTTTTGACATTTTTAATCTACAAAGACGATCAATTGATATTTACTATAAGTCAAATATTAGAATATGTAAAATACATAGCAAATTTCTTATTCAACCATTATTTTTGTGACACTATCTTCCAGGCTGTGGTCATGGCTATGTGATCACACCACAGTGGGAAGAAAGAGATACTGTCTCTGATCTCAATAAGTCATATGTTTTTATCCTTAGAGAGATATTAACTTAGCACTCTCACTAATAAGTAATAAAGAATAACATAAGCACTCTAATGTATAGTGACAGTTCTGCAAAAGTAAAAGCAAAGCCATCCCTTATCTGGCACATATATCTTCCAAGACCCAAAATGGATGCCTGAAAATATGAACAGCACAAGCTCCCCGTGTACTTTATTTTCTCCTATATATCATAGCTAAGATAAAAATTAATTCTACCAGGACCCCTATGCAATTATCATAGCCAGTGCAGCCTGAACATCGAGGTACACCCAGACTGCTGGGACCCCAGCACAGCAAAAGTACCCAGGACTCCAGTGTGTGCATCCTGGTCCATGGGCATCTGTGACCCCAGTGTAGTGGGAGCAGGCAGTTGGGCCTGTGAGCCTGGAGCCCACACAGGTTGCAAAGACCACAGCATGACACTTTGCGGCAAACTTAGACAGCCAGACTTCTCCCCTGCTGAGGATCTGGGAATCCAGTCCAGTACTACTGAAAAGCCTACCAAATCTCGTGGGTTGACCAGAGCCAAGTTATCTGTTTTATTTTGTCCTTTCTTTTTATTGCTTTTTCCTTATTTTTAGTTTTATTTCTCTCTTTGTTTGCTGTTGGTTAATTGGTTGGTTGCTTTGTGTGTATATTTATAAGTTTTCACTTTATTTTTATTTTTGTTTCTAATGTTTTGTGGCATCTTTTGGTTTTTTTTTTAGCTTTGTAACATTTAATAATTTTTATTTCATGTGTCAATTGGTTATCCTTTACAACTACTTGTAGCTTTGCAAATAAAGGGCTAATCAATGATGTTTTAACCTATCTCCCCACGACTGTATTTTACTGTTCTTCTATGCCTTCAAAAGCCTTCTCCGCTAGACCTCTTCATAAAAATTAGTCTTGCTACTACTTGTCAGACCTCCAATCATGTGTCTCTCATATCTCATACTACACACCCTCTTCTCTTCTTTCCTTATTCCTTCTTCATTTTACTATTAATATAGATACCCTTTACTCTAAAATGTTTATGAATCGCTCCTTTCCCACTGTATCCCAGCAGAAGCACAATAATGTCACAGGATCCATCCTAAAAGGGCCTCTGCAGAGAAGCAAAAACAGGATTGCTGATAAACAATCAGGAAGATCACAGCAGCTCCACATCAGTTGTTACAGGAAACACAACTACCAGGGCTGGGGCATCACAGAAACAAGCTGGGGAGGTGGGAAGGGAAATGATATCTAGAACCCAGACCCATTCCAACAGAGGGGCAGAACACACAAAGAGGAAAAACATGAGTCAGTCCATCACAAGGGAGTCCCCAGCCTCCCTACTAGAAGCTCAAACGGTGAAAGTAGGTGTAGTATTAGAGAAAGAATTCATAATTCTACTTTAAAAAGGATCAATGACCATATTCAGTAATAATCAAGTAATCAGTGAATGAACTAAGGAAATGTATTTAAGACCTTGACAAGACAGTCCCAACATGAATAAAACTTGGCAAATTGGAAGAAGAAGTATAAAACATTGAGGACAAATTCAGCAAGGAAATCAAGACCTTGAGAAAGAAACAAATAGGAATTCTGGAAATGAAACAGTCACAAATAAAAAAAAATACAACAGAGAGAATATCCAACAGATAAGACCATGCAGAAGAACTAATTTTAAGGATGGAAGATAATGCTGAAACAGTAATACTCAGAGGTATATTTTAAAAATCAAGGGAGCTAGACAATGCTTCTAAGAAATCTGAGAGACATTCAAGAGACTAGATCTTGGAATTCATATGATATAGGGAGCTGAGAGAATATCTAAAGGAATTATAGATAGTTTAATGAAATCATAACAGAAAAATTCCCAAACCTAGTAAAAGAAGTTGTCATGAAAACACAAGTGATATTCAGAACTCCAAACTTACATCAACAGAGAAGAACCTCTCTATTACACCTCAAAGTCAAGATATTGAAAATACAAAATAAATAAGTAATATTAAAATATATAAAGCAAAACATCAGCTAACACATTAATGCAAAAATATGAGAGTTCTGATCTTTCATCAGCAACCCTAAATGCAAGAAAACCATGGGACAAGCATTTCAAGCCCTGAAAGTAATTACCTGCCAACCAAGAATGCTACTCAATAAATGTATCCTTTAAAACTGATGGATAAATGGGATTTTGAAAGCCAAACACAAATAAAGGCAATTTATGAGTACCCAAACTAGTGCTACAAAAAATTCTTAATGGAAGGAAGAAGAAAACCAGTGTTTCCCATCACTAAATGACTGGATCCAACCTTCTTTTGTTTTCAAGAAACACTAGCTGACAAAAAATGTCCAAACACTCAGATTCAAAGAATGGAAATCACCCTACCAACCAAATGAAAAGTGTAAACAAGCCAAGATAGCTACCCTCATATCTTTTAAACTAGACCTCAAATCAAAGTTTATCAGAGAGGCAAAGAACAATTCAAGAAGACATAACAATTGTGAACATTTATGTTTCAAATATTGTGCCCGTGAACTTCATAAATCAAACACTAAAAGGCATAAAAGGTACATAGGTCCTGACTCAGTTATTGTGTGAGACCCCATTAGCATACATAGGTTGGTCCCCTTTGCTCAAACTCATCACTAAATTACACGAAAGATCAACTGACTTAACAGATATCTTTAGATCATTACACCCAATGTTACAGAGAATATATACTTTTCTCAGTAGTTCATATCACAGGCTACAAAATAAGCTTAACAGATACAAACTAATCAAGATAATTCTGTGTATTATATCGGAGTGTACTGAAACAAAGCTAGAAATCAATAGAGAAAAAGCACCCTCCAAAAACTACACAAATACTCAGAGACTGAAGAATGAAAACATATTCTCATCCCAGTGTGAACAAAAACTAATTGAAAATGAATCAGAGTTTAATATAAAATCAGAAATATGGAAACTTCTAGAAAAAAGTAGGGAATACATATTAAATTATAACTATACCACTAAATAACATGTCTACTACTCTGTCAGCAATTACTAACAGCCAAAAGTTTCTCAGACCGGGACAAGGGCCTCATGCTCTCTTCCATCATACATGTTGGGATGTTCATGGGCCCAACATTATGCAGATCTTATGCAGGAATAAAAGGCGTTGTAAAGTCATTAATGTAATGGTTATGTCATGTCTGGCAAACAGTGTTCCACACCACTCCTCCCCTTCCTCTAAATCTCACATTCTTTTTTTTCAACATTTTATTCAATACATATAGTATTTAGGTGGTCAAACCACTTGATTTTACAGTTAGAGAAGATGGGTGTTATTTCTTTTTTTAAATATATATTTCTTGTCCATAATGAGTTACATTATTTAGTGGGCAAACAATGACTTGTTATCCCCAATTCCCCAATGCCCCCCTCCCCATCCCCAGTCAGCTGGATATCCTCCTCCGTGGGCCATCTGGATCAGTCCTTGTGGCAGGGGACCATGGATAGCCTAGTATTCAGCCAGGTTCTCCTGGCCCTAGTATGTTGTTACTGAGGGGTGCCATGCCTCTGGATAGTCTCCCCTACCACGGCTCTCACAATCTTTCTGCCCCCTCTTCCACTCAGTTCCCTGAGTCATGGTGGGTGGGTATTAAGGCTGCTTTAATGTTGTGAGCTTAGGGGGTCTTTGTGTCGAAAATTGTTGGTTTCTGTCACCCTGGCTTATCCTGTGTTGATTGAATGGCTGTGGCTGTGGGTCCCTTGTTCATCTTGTCATTCTCTGAGGGATTCCATATGGATCCTCCATGATATGACTGTGGTGGCTCATCTCTTGCCAGGATCTCAGCTGTCTGCCTACGGTCGGATGGTAGGATTAGATGGGCCACAGCTCTCTTGCTGCATCCTGAAAAATACAAACACAATCTCCATTGGAGAGTGAGATCAGTGTAGGTTAACAAATATACACAATTCTAGATTCTATTTTTAGTAGCCTCCCTGTCAATTGCTCCCATAGTGCATCTTTACTTGTGAGCCCAAGCGTACGGGATCCGGTGCCTATTGCCCTGAATTCCCAGTTCCAGTCAACACCCTCCAGCCATGTGGACTGACCATCTACTGGTTCCTTCACCCGTGGACCTGCAGACTAGTATTGTTGGACTGTTGTAGGCTACCCCAATAAATTCCCTTTTACTACAATCCGTTATATCAACTCTGTTCCTCTAGAGAACCCTGACTAATACAGCATGTGATTTCTTTAGTGCTAGAGATTTACCATCTAGTTCTGCATGTGACTAACACCAGTGGCAACCTCCATTGCTGTGAAGTCTCAGGACTTCCCTGGCTGACTGCTCATTCGGAGAGATTCCACACATGTCACTGGAATTTTCATTTGTCAACCTTATCACTTCTGGCCTAGGCCTTCTACCAGTTCAGGATGCCTTCTTTCCATGTGTGTTTGTGTGTGGTATGTGTGCTCATACTTGTGTGTACATGGGCAAGTGTGTGGAGGCCAGTAGTTGAAGTCAAGTGTTTTTATTATCACTCTTGACTTTTTTGATACAAGTTCTCTTATTTGAACCCAGAGCTCATCCTATTGGCTAGTCTCATCTTCCAGCTTGCCCAAGGGATTCTTTTCCTCATCTCCCAAGGCTAGGATTACAGGTGGGTTGTCATGCCCATGTAACATTTATCTGGTTGATTGAAGTCCAACACCAGGTCCTCACACGTGTGCAACAAGTACTTTACCCACTGATTAATCACTCTTGACTTTATCTACATAAAAAAGCCATTCCTTTAGGTAACCCAGCCATAGTATGGCTGTAAGGTTCATGCAAGGGCCACTGAACATGATGTGCTCAGCCCAGTTCTACACATCAGTATTTATGGAGTGTCCTTGTTGATGTTGATTCTCTGCAGATACCCAGATGAAACAGTGAGTTGTGTGAGGTCCTTAATGGTGGCATAGCCTGGTGCTAGCTTGTATGGAAATGCTTCTCAGAGGCCTATGGCAGTGTCCACATATTGGAGGGGATGTTTGCATCTATTTCTCATACATCTAGGCTTGATGAAGGCCTCCAGACAATCCTGTCAGGGACAGTTTGACTCCTGTACTTATTCTATCAGATCATCCATATGTCAAGGTCACAGTTGGGATTAGGCCTCACATGTTTAGATAGAATGAAAAATATCAGAAGTTTTCATGGGAATGCTAATTGCCTTAGTTATTTTCTTGCTATAGTGGCTCGCCTGTGGCCAAACTTTCTAGGAACTCAGTGATCACCACCCAGGGTAAAACTCTCCAACAGCGGTGTATGCAGGGTATGACCCAAAGATACATCTACATCCAGAGTGTTCTCTTAATGTGGAGAAATGACAGTATACTCCTGAGGGAGATATTTGTTCATCCTTAACTCAACGTTAGTAATTTTACCTAAATCCTTCTATTCCCATATTCATTTACAATTATCCATTGCATCTGGTGCTTTTGAGGTTTGCTGTAGATTAAGGTACACTTGGCTCCCATATCCAACAAAACCAGCAAAACCCAACTATTTTGCACATTAGTTGGTAACAAGCAAATGTACAGTAAATGTGGGGCTTCAGTTACTATGTATGTCCTTCACTTGCAAGTGACTAACTACTTTTAGAGGAGATGCTAGGGTGGTTTCCTCCCTAAGACAGCGGACATTGCAATGGAGATCACTTACACTCTAAGCTATTGGGGTAAACCATGGGGGGAAACTCCCTGTTGTTCATTCCCTCTTTTCTTCTATGTGTCCTTTAGTGAACTGTTATTCAGGCTTGCCTTCCATAGACTCACAAGCACTTTGCATTTGGCTTCCCTTCACTTTTTCTCTAGGAACTCCAATATTATCATATTTGCTTTTGAGTAACTTGTATGGGGGGATTCATCTCTGTCTTTTTCTCTCTTCTATCTTTCTCTTTGTCTTCATCTTATTACAAACCTGATTTATATGCTGGCCTAAATCATTCAGTTCTTCCAAAGCCTCTCTTACCTTATAAATATCATGTCTCACCATGTCACCATAGGGCTCAGATAAAGCACTAAGCTTCATACCAGCCCCTAAGTCCCAAGCTCCTTGTTAAGCCTCCTGTGAACACAATCCTATGGCTCAGTGAACTTGACATCAAACACTGTGTCTCTCACGCACAGTGTCTTTAGTAATGCTCACCTTTCCTTATTGTCTTCGAGTGTCTGATATTCATGAGGAGCTCAGACGGCAATAACCAAGCATCCCTAATGTCTCACATGAGCCAGCCCATCAGGGACTGATTTTCTTCATACTGCCTTATGTTATCCAGCCTTTGTCTCAAGGAAAGATGGAAAGTTATATTTCTCAGTGTCTTTCCTTTCATGGCCTTCAGATTGATCCCATCTGTCCTTATGCCCTCCAGCCTCAGGAGCAAAGCTGTGAGAAAGGCTTTCCCAGGTTCAGCAGTTCATAGGAGTAGTATTCCTTGATTGTTTCCATTGCTGGATCATTGTTAAAACCCCACCTGTACGCAGAATCACAAAATTGTCATTTCTCTGTATTAAAGGTTAGACCAAAATTGTGTGGTCTATCACTTCTATCACATACTCTTCCTTCTCCCTAGTTGATTCTTCCCATGGGTTCCAAGTTTTCAGATCCCAGGAAGGGCATGTTAGCACTAATCTAATTGGTACTCTTTCCTTTGCATCCTGCCAGCTAAAAGAAACAGCAAGACAGCACCTTCACCGCATCATCCCCCCTTTTCCACTTTTCCTGCCAAATCAGAGGATAATTCAACAAAAAGCATTGGCATGTCCTTCTCCTGTTGTAATTCCTCCCTTATGCAGGCAGGCACTGTCTTTCTGGGAAGACAGCCAAGCCTTTATTGCATGTCTATTACCCACAACAAAGGCCACACAACTGACACCATCACCTTCTTATGATCTTATCCCTTACATGCTACTTTCTGGAATTGAAATATATTCTCTGGTTCATTAGTCACTTTGTGGGTCTCTCTTTACCTGGGTGGCAGACCACATTCATCAAGAAGACATGAAACCTTATACCATGATGCTCCATTCTCAGCAAGCTTGGCCTTATTTGACATCTTATCACCCATTAGAGGGAGCAAGCTACCACCATTACAGAAAGGAGGCATACTGTCCCATAGAGAAAGCTAGACGTACTGGGATCGCCCCACAGATATTTCACCCTCACACACAGCAGCCTCAGTTACATGTCTGAGTATCCATCACAGAACACATAAATCTGTTGTTCTTCCCCAAACTGTCTTTGGTATTATGATCACTGCTAGGGCTCTGATTCTGTTGTGTGACCTTTCCTGGAAAAAAAGTGAACAGATATGTATTTATATTTATCTCAGATAGGAAACTAGTAACATACCAAAGAAATCCAAAGAAATCCAAAGAAATCAAAACTAGCTTAGTGATCCAGCATGTTTTTTTTTTTGGGGGGGGGGGCGGGTAGAGGAGTTTAATTTGCAGGATTACTAAAGGAACATGGGTGACTCAAAGGAATCACCGAAACGTCCATCTCAGCATGGGTGATGACTCATGGAGCTGCATCAGGGGAGCCTCCTGCACATCTTGCTGTCAGCTTGGTCAAATGGAGATTCTCCTCTTCCAGAAACTGTGAGTGCTTATGTCATCTTGTAGAGAGTTGTAAGTTTCAGGAGCTTCCTGGTAATAAATTTTGTTTATTTCTCAAGCCATCCTCAGTTTTATACCCTCTTCTTCCCTTCAAGAATTTAGAACTTCACAGAAGTGACAGAATAGGATTGTTTATTTGTCATCACACCCTCCTCAAAGCGGTATAGTCACTGTTGATTTTCACCTTTGTCAAATTGAAGGAAACTTTCTCATGTTCATTGAGATTAATCCTATTTTCTTCCTACTTCAATACAAAGAATATAAAATGGAAAAA
>PVHP010006948.1:0-58637 GCA_004024765.1 Zapus hudsonius | reverse complement strand
CTCCTGATCCAGCTTCCATGCCTTCCTGACGTGACAGACTGCATTCCCTTGAGAGGTGAGCCAAAGGGAAGCCTTCCTCCCTTAACCTGCTTCTAGTCAGAACTTTGGTCACAACAAGAAGCATAGCTAGTCCCATCCCAGAGGCACAAGAAGGTGATCATTCAAAAGCCGACCATCTTTCTGAGCTGATATCTATTTTCAGTACTTGTGCATAGATGGACAATGTCTAAATTTCTCCTCTTTCCTCCGTGAAAGACCAATGTACCTAAACTTCATAAAACCAATGAATTGGATCCTACTGGACTACCAAAAGCCCTGAGTTCAGCAAATGAAGACATCTGAAGAAATGCTCCAATCCATGTGCCCTCTCAGCTCCCTGGGATTGTTCCACACTACGGGATGTGTGTTCTGGAGCGTGCAACCATGGCTGCTCAGCAGTGGTCCCAGTGATCAACAACAAGAGCCATGGATGCCCATGAGTCGCCGTGGTTGACCGAGTAAAGCCATATTTACAGTACTGATTATCCTTTCCTCGAGTTCTTCCTGACTGGGGCCGTGACATTCACCCTTCCATCCTGCCTACAGTCACAGACTCCCAGTCGCCAAAGCAACAGACAAAAACATCTCAGAATGTCTCACAGAAGGTAATCAGTGATAGTAACTAACACATTATAGTGTCATGGCTCATAAAGGACCCAGGGCCAAAACAGCCCTTGGTTTCTTCCTGAACCATTTATGAGCAAACTTCCATTTATCAAGTGGCCAATAGGGCCTTCAGTCGATAGCTCTGATTACAACACAAAAGCTGAAGCAGCTTTATTGTATTTTTATGTGAAATAAAACAGGGAAAACTAGTGAGAAGAAAAGCCTGTTCTGAAGGTGAGGACTGAACTTGACCTTGAAAGAGCTTGGATTGTTCAAATACCTTGAAAAAACACTGTGATCTAGAATATTCCACACATGTGCCGTACCTGCCTGGCTATGCCAAAGAACTAAACATCCTTCCCATAAGCAGGGTGCATGCCAATTGAGATTGTCACCACTGATGACCAACACTGAGATTCCAACCTGGACTGCCCAGGCCCTTCAGAATCTACAGAAAGTCTCACATGCACATCAGAATTCAAGGTGCCTTCATCCCACTTTGTCTGGAGCTGTGCTCTACTCTCCCTGACCTGTGCCAAGCACAGGACCAATGTGGCCATCAGGAATGACACAGGAGGGATGGAGATGACTCTCCACACTGCTGGCTCCTGCGTGTTGAAGCAAAAAAATGGATTTTTTGGTCTGTGCTATTTCTTTAAAGTATCTTCTCAAAGATCCTTCTCCAGGGGACTGGGGGAGCTGGGACTTGGTTCAGGAGTGAAAGGAGCTTGCTTATAATGTCTGCCAGCCTGTCAATTCCCAAGCCAACCATACAAGTCAGATGCAAATGGAGCACAAACATCCAGTGCTCCTTTACAGTGGCAAGAGGCCATGGAGCATGCAATACACACACATACACACACCATAAATACACATATGCACACACATACACACATATACCATACATATACATATGCACACACCATACATACACATATGCACACACACACCATACATACACACAGACCACACACACATATACACACATATACACACCACACACATCACACACACACACCATACATACACATATGCACACACATACACACATACACACAGACCACACACACACAAACATGCACACACATACCCCCCACACACAAATAAAAGTTTTAGAAAAAAAATGCTTTCTCCAAACCTCCAAACATAGAGATAGCTTCACACCTCTTACTAAGTACACATATATTCCCTTTCTTTAAATCTTAATGCATATTTTGGAACTGTGGTTATACTTGTTAACTTGTCATGTGATAGCACATTTAGATCAGGACGAGACCTGGTGTTGCTTCATCAGGTTTGGATCTTGACTGGAATCCCTTGTGTGCACTCATCAGAGAGCAAGATGAGAACTTTACAGGGCTCCCCATGGTCAAGCAGAAAAGGCCACATTCTGCTCTAATTCAACCAAGCATCAGTGGAACGCTGGGGAGATTATTTACTGCTTGAGTCTCCAGCTCGCAACTGTACTTGCAGGTTGGATGTGAGGATTTGAAGATTTCACGCATAGCATATAAAATATTAAGACAGTGCCCGGACTGTAGTGGAGACTCATTAAGCCAATCATATAGAAGATGTCACAACATGACACATTAATTCTCTTTGATTTGCAAAAAAGAAAGATTTTTGTCAAGGAATTAAATAAAAATACCACATACTCTACCTTGAAAATATGAATCAAAGATAATCACATGCCACATTTAAGAGTTTGTCTAGAGAGCAAAGAAATTAAATATTAAATATACAACCCCAAATATTTTAAATATGCTATATAGATATACATGAATATATAGATATACATGTATACCTGCAATATATAACTATGGCTAATGTAAATTACCTATGTGTATACATATATATCTACATGTGCACATATATGTGCAATTGATCCTCAATATGAATATATTGCTTATCTATAGATTCAAGCGACAATAGATTGAAACACTGGAGAGAGAAATCACTCCAGTGATGATGATGAAATTCACAGGCTTTTTCATCACTCCCCAAGCGGTTCAATATAGCAAGCACTTACATGGCATTTCAACTTTATTAGGCAGTGAAGTACTCGAGAGGTGAATTAGAGCAAATAGGAGGGTTTGTGTAGGTTACATACAAATACTTGTCCTTTTATATACAAGGGACTTTCAACACCTGAGGATGTATTCCCAGAGGTCCTGAACTCAATCCCACATGGGTCCCAAGGGAAACTGTACATTTTGCACATCCCCTGGGACCCAACTCCTCTATCAAGGCTACTCCTCCTGAAAGTTCCACAACCTTCCAAGAAACCTGCTACCTTAAGAGAAGTGTGCAAATACTGAACCTATGGGGAACACGTCAAATTCATACTGCACATCCCTATTTCTGGGATGGTATGGCATATACATATTCATTTATATATTTTTCTTACAGTTTTCTCTCTTTAGGCTATTTGTTTGTTTGTTTGTTTTTGAGTTAGTGTCTCACTCTAGCTTAGGTTGACATGGAACTCACTCTGTAGCTTCAGTCTGGCCTCGAACTCTGCCTCCCAAGTGCCAGGATTAAAGGTGTGCACCACCACCCCTGGTTTATCCTTAGGCTATTTTATTGATCCTATAACACTATTTCTTATGATCTTGCTTGCTTTCCTATCCTCATAATGCAGTTTTGGTTCATTTAATTATGCAATGCTCCCATGGGACCTAATACACAGTAGGTCAACCAGAATGATTAGTTTCAAGTTTCACCTGAAAAAAACATGTCCACATATGGTCACTTTTGTTTATATGTAGAATTTTCATAGGTGGTTGGTTTAATAGTTGAGCTTCATTCTAAACACCCAGTGCACAATGCATATCTATTCATCACCCTGCCAAGCCATTACACCCAATAAAGTCCTACCAATGGCCTTCCCTGGCTTTATTATGGCACTAGCATTAATCATATTTTCAACGATCCAAATCCAGCCTCAGTAAATAATTCAAATGAAAAGAAATGAGCCCCCGACATCTGCCTTGCAGATGTGCACTTTAGCAGCAAGAATGCAAAGTGAAACCAGTAGTTATGACAATGTCCATTCGCAGAGACCTGGGGGAAAGGCACTGAATTTATTTGCCATTTAACAGAGCTGGGGTGTTTCTTGCCTCCTGAGATTCAGTCTGCTCAAACACATATGACCACAAACTTACAAAGTATTCCATCCCTTTGCAGCACACAAAGGAATTAGACGGAACCACATTTTCTGACTAGGGAATGTTGGGCTTTCCCTGCTCTATTTCTTTAGTTGTCATTAAGTAAAGAAACACCCTCCCCCAGACAAAAAGGGTTTTTCCAGCTTTTGAATACCGAGGACTTTTAATGAAATGTGCACATGTGACTCTTGCAAAGCTTAATAAACAATGGGAGAAATCAAATACTTTGAAGTTTGTGATGGTACTCAGAGAAGTGTAAAGAGAATTTTCTATTGTAAGATAAATGTTATGTTTATTTCCTTGTTTCATTGAACCGATTGTGTCACATATTAAAACCGACTTTAAAATGCAAATTGGCTATTTTCTGTGTAAATCCATTTAACTGAGCATACCAGAACTTCTTTACACTAGAAGCAATTTTGTTATTTAACTTTCGAATTATAGCTTTAAAGTAATTACACCTCTGGATATACGTTTATAAACAGAAAAGGTCAGATGTTTGAATAACTCAATGTAGGTGATGTGCTATAGTATTGTGTTTTGACAAGCACCAGTTAGCTCTCACACTGGATATAACATCTGCCTTTCATAGCTTGACTTTGCCGAAAACCCTTGTTCCCTGGCTTCCTTTGATGCACTCCCTGTGCCCTCAAAAGGACCTGGCCAGAAACTGCTCTGGCTAGGTAGAAGCAGCGCAGGCTAGGCCCTTGGACTTCCAACATCTAAAGGTAAGAATCATGAGACTAGCACACTGAAGGCTAGGCACTAGAAATAGAACTTTTCTCCTTAGGGTTCCTTCTGCCAAATCCTGAGCCTGCTGCTTCCTGTGAGCCCGAGCAGGTTGGTCCACTCCTTCCTTCTTGCCTCCCTCCCTCCAGCTGTCATCTGTATAATCCTGATGCTATCGGAACATATGCCTCAGAAGATTCCGTGAATTCATTCTGTAAGTGCTCCGAGTCAGGCCTGGAAGGTTCAGGACAGCAAGCCTCACTACAAGCATGTCCCTGTATATACATCTGTGGCCTGCACACCCTCAGGGCCAGGCTGGATGATGACTGTCTTAGTTGACTGTTTAGTTTCCTTCTGCAGAGGTGAACTCAGCATGAAGGAAAGGTTTTCAATACTTAGTCTAATTTCTGTGAGAAATGAATGATTTTCAGCAGACAAGCAGACAGTGAACTTAGTAAATAAGTCTGGTTGTCTGGGGACAACCAGGAGTCTCCTAGGGGTGATGGCGACATGCTGAAGCCAGGTGCACAAGTGGGTTTCACAGGTAGGTGTGCACAACTGAAGATGGAGTGATTAGGGAAGGATTGAAGGAGGATTCCATATTCCCATGCCAATGTCTCCTCCAGCCCCGGGCTTTGTCAGATACAAGCGGTTTTCTTTCTTCACCTCTCTCTCTGCTTCCTCTGCTCTTACTTGAGGAATTTCTCAGAGCTATGATGTCACTCATGCTCCCTCTCCTCAGTCTCTCAATTTACCCTAAAACTACTTCCTGCCTAGTGGGATGGACAGACTTCAATCCTCACAGTAGCATGGAGCTGAGGATGTTAGGAAGATTCTAGAATCCACACTTACTTGAAGGAAAATGGACCACTGGGTAGATCATAGTGTAGTGAATATTATCTTCATTTTTATAATATTAATTAAAATGAATAACCAAGAAGTATTTCGCTTTTCAAAGTCAGACTTAGAAAATGTAATAAAAATTAAAATGAAGAAAATGAATTCAAGGGTATTTAAAACTATAGAGAACTGGAAAGTACTTTCCATAAACATTTATATATTTCTATCCAAAAAATTAAACGTTTTAAGCATAAGCAAAATACACAAAAGAGTAAAATAAACTAATTCTATAATTAAAGACCTTGCAGATCATTATTGCTGGTATCACTAATGTAAAAATACTATTATATATGTAGTAGTATTATATACTGTTCAATGATAATAGAGTTAATATACCTGCATTAACATTCTTGCTATAGAAAATATTTGTGTGTACGTGATCATCTGAATGTATGTGTGCATATGTGCACATATGTTCATGTAACTTTTGCTACACAGTCTGGACTTGACTATTTTTTCAAACTAGAGTTTTACAGTTTCCAAGATTCCCACACTTAACTCTTGTAAGAGTATTATTGTATGCTTCAAGTATCTTTCTAGAAAACTTACCCTCTCCTTGTTGATCAGAGTTGGTGGTACACACCCAACTCCAACTTTGTTTCTAACAATTGCAAAGCACTCAGAATCACAGAGAGGAAGAAAGGAACTTTCTGGTTGGCTAGTGCTTCACGTCACACTGAGTGATGTTGCCTGGGTCAGGGTTTGAGCATCCTGCAGGGTCATCTCCCCCCCCCCCATGGAAAATGAAGCCACAACCACGCTTAGTGGGTGAATTCGATGCTATCCATAGTGATGGAGACAACGGGACTTGTTGGGCTAATGTCCAAGAGCCTATGACTCATTTTACATGGTTAGAGCTGTGTCCATGGGAATCGTGTCACAGCTTGAAAGAGACCCGAGCCTGCCCCCATGGGCTCCAGGCACTAGACTCACGTTTGCACGCAGGCGGCTTCCCTCGGTGGCTCCACAGCCCGTCCTCCTGACACACAGCGGTTGCTGGTTGGCTGGCCTCCAGCTGGAAGCCCTCGTTGCATTCATAGGTCACTTTACTATCCAACGTGAACTCGTTGCCTGTAAATGAGCCGTTTCCCGGAGCCTCGGGGATTCCACAGGACACAGCTGAAAAAAAGCAAAGAAACACAGGCTTATTCCCACCAGACATTCTTAATTTTGTTTCTCCTTTCATTGCAAAGAGACGAGAGCTGGGGAGACAGCCCAATGGATTAAGCGTCTGACTCTCAAGCTCGGGATATGCAGGTCTGCCTTTCACTAGGAAGACCATGCCCGAGAGAGGAATCAAAACAGGAAAAACTAAACAAGTGAGGCACGAGAGAATTCAGCATAAACCCAGTAGTCTTACAAGTAGTACCTCTGACTATCTGCAGGGTATAGTGTAAGGCAGAGAAAAGGAGCTTAAACACTGAAGGTGATGGCGCCAGAGGCTGATGATCATGGAATGCTTTGCAGTCACTGAGTGAAGGACTTTCTTTTACTCAATGAATAATAAAGCTGTTATGAGTTTCTTGTTCAGGTTGGAAATACTAGGAAACAGCATTCACGTAAACCACTATGTTTGTAGTGAAAACAATTAAAGATGAGGAAGCTAACATGAGAAGTCCGCAGTGCCACAGAGACTGGCTTCGCCTTGTCATAAGAGAGAAGTCTGAAGGCTCCTGGCAAAGACTGGTTTCTGCCCTGCCAGGACTGCCATTGGCTGTTGGCTGGTTTCACATTCTGGCTTGATATTTTGCTTTTTTATTTCTTTATCAAAATATAAAATGAATACAATGAGATACACCTGTCAAGGAATAATTAGTGCTAATAAAATTAAGTCTAAAATTTTCCATGTGTTTAATTTTATGATCAGTTATTTCAGCCATGTGAAGTGCGTGTGTGTGTGTGTGTGTGTGTGTGTGTGTGAGTGTGTGTGTGTGTGTGTGTGTGTGTGTGTGTGTGAGTGATACCACATTAAGCCATTTGCAATAGTTGAAAGCCAAAAGCCATAGTTATATGAACATCACTTTGGGCAGAGTATTCAAAACAAGAAACAATAACCTTTTATTTCCCAAAGCCATTGTACTGTTGGACAACCTCTCAATAAAAGGAAGCTGAACCTTCACAAAATGTGCATCTTTCTTTTCTGAATTGAGGAAATAAAATAGACTTGGTCCTTTCAATTCTGTTTGTGTCTTATAATGTTGCAATGTCTCTTTTCCCGACTGTCTCCTCTACCAGTTTTTCCTCAGATAACATGTGTGTCCATCATTCAAATCTAACTCTCTCTAACTGCTGCCCCACCCCCAGCATACTTGTGATGAACATGTGATGAACATGGAGTGAAACGATATATCTCAGGTCAGGCTCAGTGGGAAAGATGGCAGTCCACGCACTCAAAGGAAGCCCTGCCACCAAAGAGCTCTGTCAGAGTTCCATCAGACAAGCTCTATAGCTGCTTCTGCAAAACCTGAAAGCTTTCAACTACAAATGAAGTTGGAATCCTAGAGTTTATGCAGACCTAGTTTTATGGCCTACTCAACAATGGGGAGCTTGTTTTGGGATTGGAGCTATAGTTTCCATCCTTATGAAGGCTTTTACTAAAGGATATTTGGAGGGTATCACCATAGAGCTTGGCAATCCATCAGAAATGGAGCCGAAGCATGTCCAACTCAAGCATAAATGGCATAATTTTTACAGACTCAGCTCATAGGATGAAGACAGTTTTATGCTAAGACTTACAGTCCATTCATCTATTTGCTCCAGCATTCACTCCAAAATTTATCTGTAACAGACACTCTCCAGATCATTTCTAAAATATCAATTGGCTGAAAAACTGTATATCAGTTTCTAGGAGAATTTCCTGTATTTTATATAATTAATGGACTCCTAAGGCTCAGGGATATCGCCCGGGATGCAAGGCAGGAAAGAGTGCTCTATGGCAGTTTTCCCAAGGCCTTTACTGCAGTGGAAATACCTGTGGGCAAAGAGTCTTAGAACACCCAGGAGGCAGCCTCAGAGGAATCAGGGTCACAACCAGAAGATGAACATCCAATGCATTAGGCACATAGCCCACAGTGGAGGACCACAACAAACACAAGTGTGAGGGCCGGACAGCCAGTGAGAAGCTC
This sequence comes from Zapus hudsonius, assembly GCA_004024765.1. Lineage (NCBI taxonomy): Eukaryota > Metazoa > Chordata > Mammalia > Rodentia > Dipodidae > Zapus > Zapus hudsonius. Next base: position 50,071 of record PVHP010006948.1, on the reverse strand, counting down.
CAGAGTAGAGGATGTGGTGAGGGGCACAGAGCCCAGGAGGCCAGTGGCCAGGAAGCAGTGTGAACCCTGCTTGCATTCTACACCACAAGCAACCAAGTCCTTCTAGAGCCGAACTGTCAAATGGAAGTTTATATTATATTATATTATGAGATTGCTGAGCATACTCGCATCTCAGAGGCTGTGATGTTGAAGCCGTGCCAACTCATCTGGCCTGGATCTGGCCAGTGTAAGTCACTTGCTTCCCAAAAGATGCTCTCTTTGGATAAATGAAGTGCTTTAAGCAATACTTTCCAAATTCAGGTTTTCAAGATAGTTATCAAGAGAACTAGACAGTTAAGGACTGAGTAAGACCACAGGATCTCTGCTGCTAATGTAAGCATGTTATAATTTTTAAAAATTATTTTTATTTATTTATTTGCAAGCAGAGATATAGAGAGAATTTTAGATTAGCTAAAACATATATATATATACACACATGTGCATAATTGTTTATATATTAAGCATATGCATGTTAGCAAATAAAAATCATAATACAAGAATATTTCAGATTATATCTGATGGGGCTTTATTATGTAGTAATCAGTGGCTGTCTTTACAGTTGTCTACAATCCCACAGGGACCAAGTGATAAGAGTTAACTTGCTGTGGTGTAGCAAGAAAAATATCCAGCAAATGATTCAGAAATCTTGCTCTTGACTCAAGTGAAAAGCAGGTTACTAGATGGCATAACCCCCAAACAGAACATAAGCTACATGGATGCTGATAAGGGTTCCTTCATCCTGCACATGTGGCTGGTGGTCCCATTCTTCAAGAGTTAGCTGGGTTTCAGAAAACCCCATCATCCAATCGGTTAACATATTTTCCCAACCTGAATTGTATACATTTTATATGCATTTAATTGGCAAATACAAATTGACAGTATAGTATCAAGTTTGTATATATATTTGATTACATAATCAAATTAAAAATATATTATGTAATGAAATTAACCACTGCAATTGTTTATATGTGTTTGAGTTTGTTAAAACAGGTATAGGCTCGCACACCATAATATCAGAATACACATCATGGACGCTGTTCTGGGAAGGATGAAGATGCTGAGCTTTTCCAGCCTCAGGACAAGGCTAATTTGGCCTCGTAGCAGGCTAGATTCAAAGCAAAGATGTTGCTCCTTCAAGCCAGGGCTTGACTTCATCAGAAATAGCTAATTAACTGCAACAAGCCCAAGATGCCATCTGTCTTGAGGCATTGTGACAGGACTACAGAGAACAGACCCAGACCCTATGCATATAGACAGTGCCAAGAAGAAATGACACAAGTGGATAGACTCACAGGAGTGTACACCCAATAAGAATGAACCACTTTCCTCTTTTGGGGGGGAGGGGTTTGGAGGTAGCATCTTGCTCTAGCCCAGGCTGACCTGGAATTCACTATGTAGTCTCAGGCTGTCCTGGAACTCACAGTGATCTTCTTACCTCTGCTCAGAGAGCTCGGGTCACCACACTCCATTTAACACATTCCTTTCAATGGCTATACAGAGACCACTCTCCTCCAGGAGGTCCTTCTTCCTCGAGGGGCTTATCTGCCTGCTTGGTCATTAAGAGTGTTTGTTTTTGTTGTTGTCTTCTTGCCTCTAGCAAATTCTTTTTGTCCTCTCCTAGCTAGGTTCCAGATGGTGTCATCCACAGCACATAGCTGTGCAGTGATACACATATGCACATACATATTGAATCTGTGCCTCGTTTAGTGGTGCTTAACAGTTCACACTTTATTGTCAGGCCATACTTTTGAGCTTATTATATAAAAGATATTTTGCTATTTTTTTAGACAAAGGCATAGATGGTAAAATGTTTTATATAATGTTTGTGAAGTGCACTATTCATTATCTCTGAAGCTGGAACACACACCAGACGCCTGAATTCAGTTAGAATCTTTATCTCATAACTAAAGATCCCTCACTATAAGATTTAGGCATTACCAATTCTGTATCTGATAGATTATTCTTCATTAGCTCTGCATTTATTAAAACATTTATAATGCCTAATAATTGTCCACAGTATTAAGTTTAGACCAGCTTTTTGGTTTCTTTCTTTGACTCTCCATGGCCCCACCACCTGCCAAGAAGGAAGGTGCAAGTCGATGTGCCAGAGCCCACTGGCCTCCACTGGTCTTTTCTTTTCCTTGTCTTATGTCCCTCCCTTCCCCCCAGGTGCCCGTCCTCGGCTCTTCTGAAACCACTCTTGGACAGGATGATGGCATCTACCAGTGTGTCCTGAGGTCAGTCCTACTGGTATGTACAATACTTCACACTTGGGAAAGTATTTATTTAAAGGAAATTTCTGCTTCACATAGTATAAATGCACTTCCTGTTTATCTGCACTAAACTGACTTATGCAGATTCTTCCTGAAATTACCATTCGTATTTAGAATAATAGTTCAGGATATGATTATGGCCTCTTTGCTTGGGTGGGTGTTCAGCTGACACAAATGTCATAACTTTTATTATCAACATTCTTGATATGAGACAAATCACTATTTTTGTTTACCATTCAACATTTCTATTTTGGTGTTAATTGCTATCATCTTGGTTAATTGCAAAACGGAAAGTGCTAAGGTAAAAAATATTAAAAGATACAGTTGTATCTCTCCCATGCCCCCATCACATCCTTCGGCAAGGGTGTTAGTGTGGGTCTTTTCCATTTCCCTCGTGGCTGCTTGGGCAGCACACATACCCTGATGGCACAGGTCTGCATGGCCTGAGTAGTAGTAGCTTGATGCCCTACAAAGCCTCTCACAGAGGAGGTAGGGTTTGGAATATTCTAAACGCTAAGACTTTCTCTACACATCTTTCCCAACATCAGCTGTACCCTTCCCTTGCTGAGTGACAAGAGTAAGTAGGTTTCATGTTGTGGTGTCCAGTGTCCTCAGAGACCACCAACCCCACTGTTCAGCTCCTCAGAGGCACTCTGCTCCCACCAGGATGTCATGGATGTGTCCTTGTGATGGTGGGTGAGGAAACGTTCAGGGAAAGAGGGAGAAGATGTTAATGGTGTCTCTTTTTTGCAAACTGTTTTAGAGCGAGACTTCTGTCCCTGTGGGCAGTCCTGCGCTCTCATTGGAGACCAAGGCGGAGGCCATATGTGTAGCGTGAAGTCCTCCCTGCTTATAAGCGCTCATTTGAACAACGCCATTAGTTAGTGTGTCCACAGTATCATCCTGATTCGGAAAGACAATTATCTCTCAATTAAAAATATCTAAAATTGAATGTGTATGTATGTATGTATATCTGCATGTATGGTATCCAAGTAGGGGGGTCTAGGTGGAAGGGGACTAAGAACCAGAAAGAGTGATGAGAGAAGACAACTGTCATGTTTTTTCTCATAGGAAATCTTGATTCATAATCCATATCATATATAACACGAAAGCATGAGGACTACTTGGGAATTTTGGACCCTAGCACCCATGGAAATACCAGGCAGGCATGGCAGCCTGCCAGTCTTCCTCACACATGGGTAGAGACAGGGATCCCCAGAGCAAGCTGACTAGCTAAGCTAGCCAAATCGGAGAGCCTCAGTAAATAAAGCCAAGCGATAGAAAAAGACACTCGATGACGTCTGGACCACACACATGCATGTGTTCCCACACATAGGTAAGCACCCACCCATATGTTCCAACACTGAGACCTTGTCTCACAATAGAAAAATATTGCAAGGATTAGGGGTATAGTGCAGTGGTAGAGTGCTTTCATGGTATGTAGGCCCTGGGATAAACCCCCATTACCACACACACACACACACACACACACACACACACACACACTCACACACATGAGTCAGGGAGAGAGGGAGGCAGAATTGAGCAAGGGAGTGAAAGCAACAACTATGTGGGGGTGCAAGACCCCTGCAAAGGCTCAGCCAGAGTGGGCTGAGCACAGCTGTTGGTGCTCCTGGTGACATTGGATTTCTGTTCTGAAGGCTTTTAAACTCAGCAAATGCCTTATGATTTTTGTGTTGGCTTACAATTCTCATCTGTAAAATGGAAAAGTTCATCTACATTATCTTTTTTTTTGTGTGTGTGCGCGCGCGCGCGCGCGTGTGCGCGTGTAAACGTGTGTGTGTATGTGTGTATATGAGTGTGTGTGTGTGTATGTGTGCGTGTGTGTGTGTCATGGTTTGATCCAGGTGTCCCCCACAAACAAATGAATGTGTTCTGATTGATCGATCCTCAGCTGATGGCAGTTTGGGTTTTACAACCTCGCTGGAGCTGTGTTGTTGGGGGCGGGCTTATGGGGTTATAAGCCAGCTTCCCCTTGCCAGTGTTTGGCACACCTTCCTGCCGCTGTCTGCAATGCTATGGCGGAGGTGATGTCCACCCTCTGCTCATGCCATCATTTTCCCTGCCATCATGGAGTGTCCCCTCAAGTCTGTAAGCCAAATAAACCCATTCCTCCACAAGCCACTTTTGCTTGGGTTCTTTCTGTGCAGCAACTAGAAAGCTGACTACAACAGTGTGTTTATATGTGAGCATGCATATGGAAACCAGAAGTCTACAGCCGGGATATTCCTCAGTTGATCTCCACCTTATTCTTTGAAATGGTCTCTTACCTCGCACTCATCAATTTGACTAGATCAGGTAACCAACATGTACCTCCTGTCTGTCTCCCGAGTGCTGCTGGGATTCCAGACACTGGCCACCACACCAGCCTTCCTTGGGGGTTAAAGCTATTGCATTTTAGACCTCATGCTTCTGCAGCAAGCACTTTACCCACTAAACCATCCCCAGCCCTGACTGAAGTCATCTCTACGGTCATTTCTAAAAGTTTATGATTCTACTCAAAACTTCCCCACCAGCATGTGATTGCAATGAGTACTGTCATGAAAGGCACCTACTTAATGAACGATAGGTTTGAATACTTTGGAATATTATTCATACATATCACCACCTCATCCAGATCACTTCCAAGTGAATAAGCAGAAGTTGAGATCTGGCTCCTGCTGTGCCTCCTGAGGAATGAGTGTGGTATTGCTAAAGGACTGCAAGTGTGTCCCCTGACACCACTATTTTATGTTTAAAAGTAAACATGAGGTACTTAAATTAACAAACCAAACTAAAGATAGTTCAGCATCTGGACAGATTTTTAATGTTTCTTAGGGTTAACTTGGCGTTCCTTTGGAACAGAGATGGCCACCCATCTCAACAGTTGCCCTGTGAACACAAGTCTGGTTGAATTGCCCTGTATCTTGAAAGCGTATCTATGGCATGGATCCCTCAGACAAAGAAGTCACCAGGTGACTTTGGACCTTGGCTTGGAAAAGGGCCATCATCACAATGGTGTCTGAAGGGAACTCAGAATTACTCCAGGCCTAAAGCCCTCACCACACAGACCTGCTCTCACCTTGACCTTGAACCACCCAATGTTCAATGGGAGAAACTAATGTCTCTTCTTTACAAATTAACTACACTGTGGAATTCGGTCCTGACAGCACAGAAGCAGATATCCCCTCAAATATCCACCTCTTAAATCTATTCTTTGAATTGGTGTGTGTGTGTGTGTGTGTGTGTGTGTGTGTGTGTGTGTGTTTGTAGTGTATTCAAATGTGTGTGTCCCGTGTTCATGCACACAGAAGCCAGAGGAAAACGTCGGGTATCCTTTATCACTCATCTACATTACTTCCTTGAGATGGAGTCTCTCACTGAACCCAGATCTGCTGTTTTGCTTTTATTGTTGTTGTTGGCTAGCTAATGAGCCCCAGTGAGTCCCCTGTCTCCACTCCCCACCCCCCATCGGACTGGGCGTACAGACATGTGTGTCCAAGCCCCATTTTCACATGGGTGCTAAGGACCAAGCTTAAGCCCTCTCAGACCCTTTCAGGTCCTCTTGATTTGAAGTGTTCTTACTCACTGAACCATTTCTCAGTCCTTGGAGAAAACATTCTTAATTGTGGATTAAAGAAAGAAGAATTCTGTGCTCTGGATGAAAAAGAACATTGCAGTATTGCCAAGATTTTGTAATTAAAATTTCATCATTTTCATCCTTATTTTCAATACAGTAAATGCAATTATAAGAAAAGGTGATTAATCAATATGATCTCAATTTGTTTACTGTATAAGCATACATGAGTGGAAATGTCACACTATCCTCCTATGTAGGTAAAATTTTTATGCATTAATTAAAAAGTAGAACATTGTCTAAGGGGATGAAAGTCTACCTACCATTCTCTGGTTTTCCATATTGTCTACATATACGGGGCTATCACCTTGAACTCAATGTGTAAGTATAATAATCCTAAAATGTTAAGCATCTGTAATATAATTTGATGTCTTTATAGTTTCATTTTGAGTGAAAAGTACAGGAAATTCTTTCAGCACACATTGTGCGTTGGATTTCATGGTGCATCCTCAGAGCCCAGAGCAAATCGAAGTAATGTCCTAATGAACCTAGGTAATGTCCTAGGTTCCCACATGGCATCTAAACATGAGCTCTGCTATGGAAACATTACCACACGTGCACATGTGTGTCCCTAAAGCTCTGTGTGATCAATCCTGCCATGCTTTAGGGAACAGGATGGAAAGGCTGGAAGAACATAAATTAAATACACAGAAGTCGAAGCTGTTTTACCTCAGCATGATCTAGGAAATTTACCTTTGCTTCCTCGCCAGTAAAAAAGAAGCTGTCATAAGACCTTGGCCAGGTGATGTTGGGGGAACAGGAGGTGTAATTTGCACAATGAAGCTTTCTATAGATTTTAGGCCTCGAGCAAATGGTCATTTATTGTTTTGTCATGAGAAGCAATCATTTTATTTCAAATTTAACTTCTTTATGGCTTTAGGACTCATTAAAAATTAATCTTTTCACCATGCAAACAGATAGCCATTTTGATAGTTCATCTCCCAGAACCCTTCCCAAGAAATGAGGATGTGTGAACAGAAGCCAAAGGAGTGGTGATGCCTGGTCACAAATATTCTATCCCACCAGCTCTCTGAAGGTCCAGAGAAGGACTGACCTCAGGCCACAGGTTCAGAGAGTCACACCCAGGGAGGTGCCAGAGAAAACTGCCAGCTCACAGTAGCAGTCCAAAAGTGTCACATTCATTAATACAATATCCAACACCTACTGACCAAATTCAAAATTCCTTGTCCTGTGGAAAGTTATTTTCCATTCATCCGCTCATTCAATCCATTACATGCCCTAAAGGTTAGAATCTATTATTCTTTTGTATTACTTCTAAGGAAAACTGTGCAAGGCCATTGCCGGGATCAGTGCTCACAGTGGTAGATGCTTCTTAGCAATCGACCTCAAGGCCCTGTCTCACTCACACGCATTGTTACATGAACTATTCAAACAGGAGCAGTGAACTGATAGGTTAGACCCAGATTTCCAAACAGAGTTCTGAAAACAAAAACCAGAGTGTATTCATAAGTAGTAATATTCCTGAGCCCTCTTTTCCCAGTTTTCTTGTTATGATTGCCCAAGTCCTTTCTAGAATAATTAGACATTGATTAATCAGCTTCCTACTGAAGCTCAGATATCTATTGCTAATACCAGTGGGGCTGGAAGTCAAGATGGAAAATCACCTAACAGACTGGAGGGGAAGGACAAGGCGACATTTCAGACCAGCGCTGGTGTGACACACCACACAGCTTTGATTCGTTTTGTGGGAACAGAGTGATATCAGGCGTTTGTATGCTGAGTCCAGCATCTAAATTATCCTCCCATTGTGGAGGAAGGACAGCTGCAGAGAACATAAGGTTGAATTTTGGAGACACTAGAGCAAATGGATAGATAGACGCTTAAAAACTTTGGTCAACAAATAAATAAATATAACAAATAAAATAACGAAGCAGGACGCCGGCGGTGTTGAGAGTCTCTCGAGCTTCCCTCACCCTCTTGAAAACACCGAGCACAGCGCAGCCCAGGGAAGAAAAGAAAAATCACTTCTTTGGAAACCAAGATACTGGAAGAGATCAGTGTCCCAACAGGGTCATCATACAAATGACAAATTATCAGATAGAGCCTATCCTGGCTCAGAGGAATTCCAGGATGTTCACTCAGGAAACTTGTGGACTTTGTTATAGTGCAGTTGTAACTGGCTTTACCCACCTGCTTGTGCAGTTACCAGGCACATGTATAAACAAGAAAAATAACCCTCATTTCTTAGGAATACAAAGCAAAGCTTCATTCAGTAAAAAAAAAAACAAGTGTCTAAAGAATGATAGCCAAATTTGGGGGGTGAGGAATGGGAGGGTGGGACTCATACAATAAACTAAAGTAATAATGAATAAACACCATAAAACCCTAGCTTTCATACAGGAAGCTTCTGAGGAAGCTGCGGGCACCACCTGGTAAGAGGGGCCATGAATAGAATGGGAGGAAGCCTAACCTCAAGAATAATTGCTCAGGCCTGCATCTCCCTGTCCCAGTTATTGGTTCCTTCCCACACTGAGCTGTTGATCAGAGACCCACGAGGTCCCCAAAATGTGACAGACTTCTGTCAAGGCTCCTGACCTACCCCAGGACTAAGGTAAGACCCTATTGCTGAAGAAATTACAGAGTGTCATCAAAGAACACCTAGAAATCCTGCTCAACCCAGAATGGTAATCAGCTCCCAGATGGTAGCATGTGTAGCTCTGGAAGATGTTTCATGAACTGCCATGGGAAATTGGTCAATGATATTTGGAGAAAGCAGAGACCATTGATATGCAATATAGACAGTTGTCATAAGAATGCTGAACACATGGCTATATGGAAGAGACCAGCAAGTCAAGAAGTGCTCATCTGTGCAATAGTGGCGTTAAACTGAGGAGGGATATCAATGGCTTACTGATTGGCTAAGAGATTCACTTAGTGACAAGGAACCCTTAACTGGAACTGGGATCCATGGCAAAACTGATGGGGACCAAGATCTCGGGATCCTAGGGGAAATTCCCACTATGAGAGAGCTACAGAGAAGCTACACCCAATAGAATCTTGCCAAAATAGCAATATTGCCTCATTTAACCTATATTTGTCTCACTCTCTGATGGAGATTCTGTTTGTATTTTTCAGAAGGCATTGAGAGAGCCAAGGACAACCCAATTCCACCAAGACATTGGATGATGGCTGACATCCTGACAGGAGATGAACCACCCCTGGCCTTCACACAGGGCCCAAACGAAACCTATGAGAAAGTGATGACACAAACAGGAGACCAATCACCACAGCAAGTCAGATAACCCATAAAAGGTCAATGGAGACAGACAGATACCAGTGATATCCAACACAACCCAGGACAAAGATCCAGAGACTCTTAAGATCTCAACAATAAAGGAGACTTAAAACTCACCACCATGACTCAGGGAACTGAGTGGAAGAAGGGGCAGAAAGAATGCAAGAGCCATGATGGGGGAGAATATCCAGAGACATCACCCCCTGCAACAACAATACACAAAGAGGGAAGAAAAAAAAGGAAGAAAAAAAAAAAAGAAAAAATGGCTCCCTCTGGTGTAGTTCATACCCTGTAACCTATGGACAGATCCAGTATGTACCAAGTATGCACCGAGGAGGGACCCCAGTGGGTAGGGGCCAGAGAGGAAGGAAATGGGGACACCCTCACAAGAGTTGCTTATACAATGTATAGACTTATTCATATTAAAGATATTAAACTTAAAAAAAGAAAAAAATAATGTTTAAATTTCTTGTTTAAAAATGCTACATCTTTTGAAAATGCTACCCCCACACATGTGATAAACATTTATTCTACCACTGAAAATACATTTATTAGTTACGTAAAATGTAAAAAAAGAAAAAAAGAAAGAAAGATAGCCAGAGAAATAAAGGCTGGTGAGGCACCTTGTGAGCCAGCTCTGATCCTGGCACCTCTCTGTGACTATCCCACGGAGCCCAGAGGCTCTCCTGTTTTCCTGAGTGACTTGGCCAAGGTCACATGCTGCATGATGTTACTACTGTCCCGTAATTTCCAGTAAAGGAACTGTGCCCTGTAGCAACAGTGAATCCACAGCACGCACAGGTCCTGCTAACACCCTAGAGCTTAACTTGTTCCCAAAATGAGACCAATGAAAACTGTACTAAAAACTAGAAAATAAGTGTTGTTGGAGATGGTTTTGGGAAGGCAGAACCCTGGAGGGGGCTAATGTACAATGATAGTCACTTCTAAAAGCAGCTTTTTGGTGGCTCACAGCCTAAAATACATGAAATTCCTATGTGACCCAAAAATTCTGTTTCCAGGTTAATAAATGCCCACAAGCAGGAGATCTAAGAGGTAACTGGGAATTCTTGTTCAAAGCAGTATTGTCCATAATAGCTGAAACATGGGCACAGCCTAGGTGTTCAAGGTCGGAGGAATAATGTCATTCACACATACAGTTGGAATAGCACTCAGCATTCAGAAGGAAAGTGTTACGAGGCACATTGCAGGAGGGTGATCTTTGAGGACATTGTGGTGAGTGAAGGGAGGCAGTGACAAGTCAAAACTCGGATCCCACTAATATGAGGTCCCTGGATTGCCTCCCACGGGAGCAATGTGGCATTTAGATTCCATAGCCAGGAGGAGGGATGGGATTTGTCACGTAGTTCATGCTGAGTTTAAGCAGAAAAAGTGCTACAGTTGAGATGGTAGTTTTATAACATTATAAATACACTCAGTACCATTGAGCTGCATGCCTCCAATGGTTATTATGTAAAGTTTAGACTCGATGTACTTTATCACGATAAAAACACTTACAATGGCACCCACACACACTTTCGTGGGTGTTGGGATAAAGTGAAGAGTATACTGGGAACAAATTACCTTTGGTCCTAAGGTTGTATTTTAGTTCAGTCCTAAATTTCCTTTCATAAAGTTAAATAAATTATCATGAGATACATTGAAGTCTATCTCTCTCTATCTATCTACAATCTATTTTTTCTGTTTATCAATCCCTGCTCCTTCTCCAATGAGGCAGACCAGCCTGATGCTCAATGAGAAAGTCAGAAGACGAAGGTGGGGGTCAGGGAAGGAAACATTCCCAGGCACAGCGAGGGGGGAAATTACCTTGGTCTCAGCTCATAAACCAAGCCTGTGCATGTCTACCAGACTAACAGCAACAGAAGAAAAAAAAAAAACACAGAATGTAGCTAAACATATTTGGCATGTGATCAGCAGATAATAGATGGTGATGATGTCAGATAGATGATAGCATTAGGTAGACAAATGGATAGTTAACACACACTATGCATTCACCACTGCTCGCCTTCCCTCTTTAGTGACAGATGAAACGATAAATCATCAAAAAGTAAAATACTTAATGAATCCATTCTTTTTTATACTTCTGTGTGTTTTTTTAAGTAGGGTCTCGCTCTAGTCCAGGCTGACCAAGGATTCACTCTGTAGTCTCAGGGTGGCCTCAAACTCATGACAATCCTCCTTAATAAGCCTTTGGGGACCTAACAATTCTTGAAGTCTCTGACTTGGATGTTTGGCTATATTTTAATAAAACAGCCCTTAGTGGAAACAAGCCTGGGTTCCAACTTTGGAAGGTTGTTATGACTGGGAAAACAATGAAGACAATCATCCTCTGAGGAGGAAGACGCCCCTGCAGTGTTGCTCTCCCTCACAGATGCATTACAAACCATCATGTAGGTTTACAGGAAAGCATCGGTTGATTCTGTGAGAAAACGTTCTTACAATGGGTTCTTGACAGAAATGAGTTTAAGCAAATGCAAACTTGAGATGACAATACAGTGATACTCCCCACAAACCAGGGGCTTCCTTTCAGAATGAACTACTAATTTAAAAAATTTTTCTCCTATGCCTACTGAATTCACATGTAGAAATGTTAAAATGAAAGAGCGGATCTTGAAAACAAGTCTTCTCTGTTTGCACTCGAAAGCATGACCATAGGAGCCCACCACTGCTTACGTGTGAGGTGCATGTGTGAAGTCCAATGAGTCAGACAGACCTGCCGCTCAAGGGGAAAGTCGGGGAATAAAGGCAGTAAGTGCAGAAGAGCCTTTCTAGACACATCTAGGAAGGAAATTTCCTTGGACAGACTCTGCTCATAAGCAAAGATGATTGATAGATGGTAGCGATAGGTAGGTAGATAGAGATAAGAGTTGAGAGATACAGATATGGATAAGTAGGTGATGAATAGATATTAGATGACAGACATAAGTAGACACATAAATGCATAGATACATAGATAGCTACACGGATGGGTATGGCGGTTGGGTGGATGGTTGGGAGGGTGGGTGTTTGCCATTCCCTTTGGGTTGCTGGGCAAACACCTGACCAGAAACAGCTTATGGTTTATGGAAACAGCTTATGGAAAGGAAAGGGTTTATTTCAGGTTCACAGAATCCAGGGGAAGCATGCTCTTCCACAGATACATCCAGAGCAGTGAGAGAGAACTAGCACCACAAGGAACATCAGCCAGCAAACGCTGAACAGCCACAGTTTTAACTGCTCTGTATACACATTAGGGCTGCACTTCAAGGTCTGCTCCACTGACATCTCCTCTGGCAGGGAAGGCCCGCTGGAGACTCAAAAGTACCTCAGGCAGTAGGAGACATACATTCACATTCAAATTACCATTGAGGGCTAGGTATTGGTGGCTATATAAACAGAAAGAAAGACAAATTGAGGATGGATGGATTACAAGATTGCTAGACTTCCAAGTATCCCACAGCCAACTGAGTGTGGTGGCCCACACCTTTAATCCCAGCACTCAGGGGGGCAGATGTAGAAGGCTTGCTGTGAGTTCAAGGTCTCATCATGAATGGAAATAAATACACTGTCTGTGCTTTCAAAAGCATCACAAAGCAGACCAGCCAGTGAGCACTGGAGAATGGATGCAGGGCCATTCTAATCAAGATGTAGAAATATTATAGAATATTAAAATGTAGCAATATTATTGTTAGAATGGAAATGACCACCACAAGAGACCACTCTGAAAGGAAAGGTTTTAATAGGAGGAAAAGCGAGCTGCCAGGTTATTTTCACCAAAGGTGGAGAGAGCACAAGGCAGGGTCAGATCAGGGCTTTAAAGGGGAAAATGTTCAGGTTGGGTGGAGGGCCCAGGTGGTCACATGCTCTCAGGATCAGGAAGGATCAGGAAGAACAGTCCCTCGGGCCAGACAGAGATATAGAGGGTGGGACTTTATCTCTTGTCTAGGACAGAGGCTTTGTCTGTGACTCTTGTTGATACTTCTCTTGAGGCTGGTTGGGGGAGGGGATCAAGGTGTTACCTGAATTCCGACCTAACAATTATATAATATTATATGAGTTTCCTTCCAGCTGTCTGTCTGTTAATCCTGAAATTTCTAGCAGGCCCTATAATTGCACATTGACATGAGGGGTCTGTCCCCTGCCCCAGGCTTCTGCTTCTACCATTTCCACATGGTGCTCTTAAAACAGGGATGGGAATTACTCTCTGATAATCTGGGCCATTCAGTCAAAGGACATGGGGACACACTTATGGAGAGTTAGAACATGACACTGTGGCAATAATCTGAGAAAGGAGTTTAAGTTGCATTTTAGATGCTGATCGTCCAGTTTCCATGGGTTATGTAATTTTTTGGATACCAGCACTTCCAAATTCAAAGGATTACATAGGCAGACCCTCCTAAGTCACCTCTTTTGTCCACCCATCTCTATGGCTCCATCGACATTATTTACAAGACTATAAAGAGAACATTGGTCTATCTGAAAGGCTTGATTTTTTAAGAAGAGAGGCTTGGGCTGGAGACTGCTTAAGTCTGCTTCCTGCTGCTGCAGTTACCTTCTTGTTGCCCCAAACACTTGACCAAAGCCAGCTGATGGGCAGAGAGGCTTTATCTTGGCTTTCAGTCATGGCAGAGAAAGAGGCTGAGCATCCTATCTTGCCACAAGAGCTGGAAAGTAGCAGCAAGAGTGAGGTAACTCTAACAAGCGGAGCTGAGTTATAACACCTCAAAGCCAGTCCCCAGAAACACACCTCCTGAAGCAAGACCCTACCTCCCAAACTGCCACCTGATGGGGACCAAGTATTCAAACAACATGAGGGGATAAGAGGCATCTCATTCAAACCACCACATTGTGAAAGCACAGCACCAAAGGGAACCAAGACCGGTGGTGAGATTGAGTCTCAGAACCCAGGTAAATAGCTGGGCCTGGCCACACACCCAGTCCAGTGAAGGCACAGAGAGCAGGAGCTCATGAAAAATAATGCAATCTTGGGTTGGTGAGACACCCTGGCTCTAATTAAGAATGGGCAGAAGAGTGATGAGAGACCAGGCAGTGTTCTGCCCTGGCCACCGCGGACAAGAGCATGGGACATTAGAGAGGTACGTGCACTTGCATATTCTACACATACACCTCACATGTAAACATCCCAGTAAACACATAGACACACACTTCACACATGCACCTCACATGTAAATATCGCAGTAAACATATACACATACATATACACCTCTCAGGTAAACATCACAGTAAACACACACACACACTTCACACATGCACCTCACACGTAAACATCACAGTAAAGAAATATACAGACACACTTCACAAACCTCACACATGAACATCACAATAAACACATACTCACACATATACACATGCAAAAAAAGGAACAGGAACTCACTCATGCAATTTGTGAGAAAGTTGACTTTTCTCCTCTTTACTGTCTGCAGAAATGCTAGCAAAGCATAAATAAACAATAGACAGAAGCCATGCCAAAGAAAGTCTCCAGCTTAGACAAGACTCGGGAATCAGCTTTCAAATGAACAGACTCCCGGGGATTGCTTTCTTTAACGGGGCGACTTGCAAGTGGTGACTGGGAAGCACTACTTTAACTGTGTCTTTGAGATAGCGCAGAAAATTTCAGCTCCGGCTCAGGCTTCTCCTCCAAATGAATGAGATTAGTACATTGATAAGGAAAGCGCTGCCTGGCAGAAGTTCTTGCTTTAAGGCAGGAAATGAAGCCTCCAGGACAGAAGATACGCCTGGTTTATCGAGGGGGATAAAAACCAAGACAGCTTTGCTGAGAGAAATCATTTAAAGGGTCAAGGAAAGGGAGAAAAATGACCTGCCTTTCTCAGAAGCCCATAAACTATGTCTGGTCTGTTGCCTCCCTCCCTCCCAAAGAAAAGTTGTGCCACCCCCATGCTGAGGACCCAGGGTCAGGGAGGGGGAGAGGGGTGAGGAGCACCTTCCCATCCCTTCTGCCTCTAGGAGCCCGAGTGAGGTGGAGCAGGCGCTTTGTGACCGACTCTCCTGATGTTACATCTGAAGGTGCATTTTATGTTCACATCCAATCCAGGAGGTAAATATCAGCTTTCCCATTTTACATGGAAGCAAGCAATTGTAGGATCACCCCGACCCCCTGGCTCCAAGGAATCCCCCTCTCCGGTCTTCTCTGGATTATCTCAGGAGTCTCCCAGCAACATACTGGCTCCACTAGGTCCAGGCTCTCAAAGGCCGAGGGAAGCACCAATGAGCACTGCCCAGGCAGACGCTGCAGAAATAATCTTAAGGGAAGACAGGAATTTCAAATGCATACCTTAGGGAGTCACAGTGGTGTTGAACTTTTTGAATTCCAAAAATGTAGCAGTGTCATTTACCCAATGACAGTAGCACCTACCAAGTGTCCCTGGTGACACATCAGAAAGAGATGGACCATCACTTACTGAGACCAAAAAGGATGAACCTCAGAACTCCAGCTTCTGAACTCACTCACTGACTAAAGTCATAGTCTGCATTCCAAAAAAATTTAAATATCCTCCTCAATAATTTTTAAAGAGGAAAACAAAAGTCCTAATATTGTTAGAAAATGTACAAACTGGGCTGGGATATAGGCCAGTGGTAGAGTGCTAGTTTGGAAAATGTATAAGCTGCTGTTGTAAAATCATAAGTTAAATTCTGTTCAAACATGAAGAAAAAAATTACAATGCCAACTCATGGATGATTTAAGTATTAATTGCTAATATAAGGTTTAAGCTTTCAATGCTATTACTTATTTTACTGCTTTTGCCTCCTTCCAAGTCTCTATTTTTAAAAGAATAAAAACTATTATAATGTTTAGAATGAATAAAAGGCTTCAAAACATTTCTACACTTGAATGAATAAATAATCCTCCCCTTTCCTTCCCGGCCAGCTGCTCTGGGCCAGATATGTCCACCTGCCTGCAAGTCTCAGGATAGAAGTTGTGGCAGAATGGTCTAGTTTGGCACGTATCGTACCAGACACTAAGTTGTTCCCCCTTTTTAAAATACTTTTATTGATAGCTTCCATAATTATAGACAATAAAGCATTAGAATTCCCTCCCCCTCTCAATTAGTCTCTATTTAGATTCGGTGTCATCATTTCCTTTTATGAAGTTCTTGCATCGGTATTATCAGACACTGCAAGGTCATGGATATCAAGGCCATTTCGTGTCTGGAAGACTGCATTGTAAGCAGTTCTACCCTCCCTTTGGCTCTTACAAACTTATTTATTATTAATAATTAGAAACACTGTATGAGAAACTCTTGTGATGGTTCCCTCATTTCCCTCCTCCCTGCTCTCAACCCGCTGAGGGTCCTCCTCAGTGGGAATGCTGGAATGGTCCATGGAAATGGGGAGTGAGAAATTGTACAAGTCGTAGCCAGAATTTTTGTTTGCTTTGTGTGTGTGTGTGTTGTTGTTGTTGTTGAGGGGAACATTGTCTCTGGATCTTCTCCCCCACTGTGGCTCCTACAATCTTTCTGCCACCTCTTCCAGAAAGTTCCCTAGAGACACTAAGTTTTATAATATTGTAATTGGATTCAATGCAATGGCCCGCCAGGAAGTCACAGATTCAAAGAACTCATGGAAATCTACTAATGAGATAGGAAGGGAGCCTCCTAAACCAGCAAGTCCTTGCGGATGATGGAAAATATCTCTTGAGCATCAGACTCTTCTGGGCCTTCTTGTCCACAGGCATCCCTGAACCTCCTGGATCTCACCCAGGCCTCAGCCGCCAAGTTTTAAGTCCTCCCTGATTTGCCTGCCTCACCGCCTTTTCCTACCACCCAAAGCCATGTTGACATCATGGCTTTAGTGTTTTCCTCATCTGTTTTCTTCAAAGTACTTTTCCTTATTGTTAATGAGGTCTTTATATGGTCCTTACACTTAATGAGGTCTTCATGTGATCTTCATACTTAATGAGGTCTTCATGTGGTCCAGACACACATTTCTAAAAGGATGAGCTAGGCTCTGTTGCGCAATGGATAGCGCATTGGACTTCTAAAAGGATGAGCTAGTGAACACCTTTAATCCGCACTCTCGGGGGAGGCTGAGGCAGAAGGATGTTGAGTTCCAGCCACAATTACACAGACAAACCCTCTCCATAGTCACAGGCCCTGTATCTGCTTGCAGTGTTTGCAGCCCTTATATTTAAGAGGCAAATATATGGTTGACGATTCCCATTCCCAGTTTCTTACCTCATGAAACTTTATTTTCCTTGAGGAAATAAAGCCATAGAAGAGTTCTGTGTGGGCTTGTGCAGGAATTGAGTGACCATAATGCCACTTGGCTAAGGTTTTTCCCCCATTTTTTAAAAAAAGTTACAGCAGTATTTATTACATATAAAATGAATTATCAGTATTGCAGACTCATGTGGGCTGTGATACTGTTTGAATAACTAAATTAGCTTTTCAAAAGTTTTGAAAACTATCTTATAACTGAAAATGGAAATACTGTGATATGTGTTCCATTATAAATTATCATTATCAATTTAATAAGCCATGATAACATCAGATAAAAGTAGGCCAACTTTATTATTTGTATTTTTAAGACTTTTGGAAAATCATAAGAAATATATAGTCATCTTAGCACATATGTACATTTAAAGAGTTTTCAAATTCAGCCTAAATCTTTTTGAATTTTGTGAGTTTTAAATATTTTTGAGTTAGCATAGAATGATTACACATATTTCTGGAGTATTTTAAAACTTACAAGATTAGAACAGGGTAATTAGTTTATCCATCACTTCAAATATAATCATTTCTCTGTGGTGAAAGTATCCAAATCCCCTTTACTAGTTATGAGAAAATATCACACTAGTGACCATAGGCCATAGTTGCTCTCTGTGCCCTTGGGTGTTCAAGGTCACCCCCTTGCTTTCTAGGCACCTGGTGCCCTCTAGCTAGCCACCTCCTCTCTGAGGAAGGGTCTCTGCATACTTCCTTGTCACATCAAGAAGGGAGCTGAGTAACTGATGACAGCCTAATATGGAAGTGTGTAGTCTAGCTTTGGCTCTTTGCTCTGGCACGTGTGATATTTCGTAATAATTGGTTTCACAGCTAGACTGTGATTCCCTTGGGAAGAATTGGGCCTTATTCATCATCTCTTCCCTGTTTGTCATCTGCAACCATCAAACACTTTCAAAGAGAGTTCTAGAGGTGGGAAGAGTGATGATCAGGATAAGGAAACAAGGCTGAAAACCCACAGTTTCTCATAACTTCAGCCAATAAGTGGCTTCCTAGAACCAGGGCAAAAGCCCTGTGTTCAAGAAGTATCCAGAAAGCAAATGACACTAAAAAATCAAATCTTCCCTTATTGCATTCTGTAGCAATTTTGTATTTCATATGAAATTTAAGTCAAACATAATGACTCTCAATAAAGGATGTTTGTGTGTAAACTGTTATCCTGTACTACATAACTTTATTTTACATAAAATTTGCATAATTTATGTCCAAGAACCTTACCTGTCAAGTTAATCACTTTTGCTATTTTCAAGGTTTAGTTGTTTTTCTAAATGTCAAAATTGCTTAATTGTACTACATAAGTAAAATGGTAAAAATATTAATTTCTAGTGTTATTTTAAACATTATGATGTGATAAGTGAATTTTATATTATGGCTGTGATGTTTGCATAAATTATAATATATAAAAGAGAATTAAAAACCCTTCCACAGTGCATGAATTTAAATGTCTAAAACATTCATGACTTCTGAAATTGGTATTTGCTATATTTAGTTTCAAGTAGAATATCTTTTGAAAAGAAACAATTTGGGCTTAAATGCTAAAGAGATAGGCAGGACGAGATTCTAGACCAATATTTTTCTTATTATGAAGTCAGCTGTATTTGCTGAAGTTTTGTCACCTAAATCAGACAAGGTTATGTTTTCAGGACCCTCTGTGTTCTAAGGAGAACATTCATGGAGGAAGACAACATCATGTGAATTCCCTGGTTTTCAGAAAGAAAACCATGGGAAGATGATCCATGCGACGTGATTATCTTACAATAGATCGCATGTGTCCTCAGCCCCCAAAAGGAAGGTCAGAGTGCTGGCTTTCCCAGAATGCACACAGCAGCTGCCTGGAAGAAGGGTCCACATCAAGAAAGGTCACAGGGATCCCGTTTGCTCAAATCCCTGGGACAAAATGGAGGACTTCAGTGAGGACTATCTTCATCCTAACCTCTCCTCTCCCGAGTCACTGAACGCTGCTGTTTAACTTATGAACACACCCTGTTCAGCATGTTCCCACCAGGCACAGTGAAAGCCGGCTCCTTCCAACCTTTAATAGTTTTCAGGGCCCAGTCCTCATGAAGGCTGACCATCAGGTGCTTGGGTGCCACCTCCAGGGTCCCTCTGGTCCCATGAGAGTCCCATATTGTGGCTTCAAGGTTGTGCTTTAAGTGCCTTCCCTTTAGATCCGACTTCCACTCAGCCTCAGGAAGACTTGCCCTGGATCCCGGGGTCCTGCTCTGGTCCCGTTTCTGAGTCCAGGCTGCCGCGGGGTCATCGCTCTGTCACTGACCTTCCCTCAGGCGTCTCTGGAAGAGGCAGGCTCTCCTCAACAATGTGCTCAGTGTCACATCCACAGGGAACATCCAAAACAAGTAAGCAACTATTTATTCTTCTCTGATAGTCTTCTTTTAAAGAAAGCAAACATCCTAATAAGAAGAGCTACTTGGAGCTATCTTTCTGCAGTGTCCAGACTAAAGAAGAATTTCTGGAGGTAGAAGGAGAATGATACAATCTAGGAATTCCATCACTTTCGTATGGTTACAGACACACAAGACCGATGTGTATGCACTACTCTATCACAGAGCAAGTCTGTGACGTCAAAGGTCTCATGTGAAAACCGGCTTTTCAGTGGTGAGTTATTGTAATTAATACAATGGTCAAGAAAAATTTATTGGAATCTTAATGGGATAATGCCTTTTTAAACTTCAAGATAAAGAACAAGTAATTATAGAATAATTATACCCAGATCTTGTGAATATTCATTCTCTAAATCCAAACTGTGAAGCTGAGTCAAATCTTCTGTAAGTGGCCTTGTGCACACACACACACACACACACACACACACACACACACACACGTTTGCATGATCCCTAGAAATCCATTATGTACTGTTGTTACAAAGCACATGTCATGGTTAATCTTCGTTCTCAAGCTGACTGGATACAAAATGCCCTAGAAGACACAATCTGCTAGAGGTTTACTGATGAGGGAGAACCATCCAGAATATGAGAGGGGGAAAGGAGAAAGTGCATGAGTGCCACCAGCACCCCTTTCTCTGCTTCCTGGCTCACAAGATGTGTGCAAACAGCCTCACGCTCCTGCCACCGCAGCCCGGGACCTTTCCTCCCCCATGATGGACTGTACCCTCATTGAAGCACAGTCATTGCCTTTTGTCGGTCTTGGGTAAGAGCAAGAGAAGAGGCACTCGTGCAGCAGTGTTCCGTCTCCATCCATGCACAGTCACTGTCACTGTGGGAGCCTTGGAAATCAGAGCCAAGGATGGAAGCAAGGTCAGAGCCGAAGCGTATCTCTTACCCTGGCAGAATGGCGCAAGGGAGTCCCACTGGTACATCCCGGCTGGGTTCCGCATGCAGGTTGCATTGCTGTGTCCGATCATTCGATATCCAGCCTTGCAAAAGTAATGCACCTTGCTCCCCACTGTCCCCACGGTCCTGTTTAAAATGCCACCATTCTTCAGCACGGATGTCAGGCTGCAATAAGGGGCTGGGCAGACACACCAAAGCAAGTTACAAACCAACAAATGATGGGTACCATCTCCTGTGAGCGTGACAGAAGCGAGATCACTCTAGTTTGTGAAAGGCAGGGAAAGAGCAGCAAGATGCAGCACGGTTAGGTCTCACCCTGAAGTGCAGAGACCTGCTCTGATGAGTCAGGATGAGGCAGAATCCTGACCACAAGTAACCTGGAAGTGGCACAGTGCCACCTCGGGCTGGCTCCTCATCCAAACAACGGTAAGAAATGAGGGAGAATTGCTCAGGGTGCCATATTTGAACACTCAGAAATGGAAGCATATAACATATAACATTTTTGCCATCAGGGCCATGAATATTTTCCCTTGTATGGAACATGTGTGATAATACAGACATTTAGCTTATTTCTTGACACATGGGATTTGAATAAATTCCTCCCCCCCAAAAAAAAAGATATGTGCTACTTTAGGTTTTAAAAAAAATCTCAAAAACTACTAGGGATGAACACCTAACAGAACTCCTAACAGAACAGAACATGAACTCCTAACTGTACTAAAAATTTATATGCATAAACATAAATCTTACAGGCCATATGTTTATACATGACACATGAAGGTATGTGTATATAAACCACATGATTCAGATGTATATTTTATGGACACATTTCCCTGATGCTGGATAAAGACTTGCAATTCCATGGGTGAAAAGATCCTTTGGCTAATGTTCTGAAACTTCAAGGCATTTCACATCATCAGGCTAAGAAATATTATGCCTTGGATAAAAACAACCAATAATATTCTCAGTGATTTCCCCCTATAATGACCATTTGTCCACACTGGAAATTAATTCAAACAGATTGACAAGTCTGATTGTGTTCTCTTTCTCCAGAGCAAGCATTCTGATGAACGCAAATTCACTTACACTCTAAAGGTCTGAGTGTGATTCAATGGACTTTCAGGGAAGAATACCTGAATTCCATGCCCAAGTCTTTACAACAGTCTTTTCCAAGCCTGGATGCTTGTTAGGTTTTGTGATGTCTCTAGGCCGGACAAAGCAGGAACCCCATCTTGTTCCCCTGAGGATGGTCCCCACCCCATGAAGTCAACTGCCCACAGAGGAATCCATGGCCTTCAGTGAGGACCCTATGTTTAGTGTGCGTGATAACATCTTTCTCAGCTCAAATGTTATCCCAGGCGCTGCTAACAGAGAAAGAGGAGTGGTTAGATGTTTTGTGCTTCCTAACTCACACGTTCTCAGGAATGAAAAATCTCCCTATTTGCTCCGGCAGGGCTGTGTAAACAGTGGTGTGGGTTATACTGAAGAATGCACATGGATTTTAATATTTAATGAACTTGTTGGCTTAATTCACTGGCTAATTTAACATATATAACTTCTCATAGACAATGATTGATATATATGGAGAAAGGGTAAAGTAACTTACGTTTTGCTAAGGACGCATGTGTACACATGCATATGCACGTGTATGTGCTCACAATGTACTTGTGTGTGGGGTGTGTCCATATAAAAAGATAAAAAAGTCTAGTACTAAGGTTTTCATGGTCAGAAACCATATCTATGGCATAATCTTTGTCAAAGTTCATTGATGAAGACCATTGGTACAGAAAGCCCTTTACCATTCCAAGACCACGCTGTTTACACACCTGCATAGCGAATCTTGAATCCCTTCTTGCTGGTTGCATGGTCAGTGGACCAGCGGAGGTAGAGACGGTTACTTCTACTGGTGAAGTTGGATTGTTCAGTGAGATTCCCACTTAATACCACTAACAAAGGACTTTGTCCAGAAGAACCTGAATGAAACAGAAAAATAAAAATGGACATATATACCCTTCCAGATTGTGACTAACCTGCGCTTAGCCTCAGATGAAAATGGTATCTGCATTTTTAGAATAGCACCATCCTATTTTCCAAGTGGACAAGGACATCCTGATGATGAGAGCACCAATGCATCCCTTGAGACAACCTGGGTGAGGGGGTCCAGTGGACACACAGCTAGTAGCAGGCATCCGAATAAAGAGAAAAAGCCGAAGCATTTGAAAACCTGAATATGATCTTTCATTAATATTGGCAATAATTGTGCGGATAAGGGAAGCTGGAACCTTCCTCTGTAGTAGCGACAACGTAAGTCAGAGCAATCACTTTGGGGAACAACTTGGTGATATCTAGTAAAATTAAAGATGTGCTTATAGTTCCATCAACTTTAGCACACATGACAAGTGTTTACTTAGTAGACATTTGTATTCCAGCATCATTTTCATGGTAAATTTTGAACTGTCAATTAGAGATTGAGATTTCTTTTTTATTTTAAGAATCAGAAATGTCACTGTTGCCATGAGCTCCTGATAAACATCCAAGCAGACAGAGTTTATGGAATGGAGGGGCTTTATTTCAACTTATACATTCCAAGGGAACAATATCAATGATGGAAGAGGCTGGCTAACTTTCAATCCAAGCAGAGAGACATCATCAAACAGGCAACATCACCAGCACCAGCAAGTGCGAACAGCCCGAGCTCCAACTGCTCTGAACGCACCTAGTGAGGCTGGACTCAGATCAGCTCCCAAAACACACTTCCTGGTACATCAGCCTCAGGATTATCTTCTTGTCTTACAAACATTCACAGTTTCCCCATTTCAAAGTTTATCCACCTTATTGAATGGGGAGTGTCTCTCCTTATCAGGGCAAGTGACATTTATCCTTGAGTCATACATAGGATTTACATCATGCAAAGATGTTGAAAGATTAGAACTTCTCTTTCAATGTAATCCCCAAACCACTTCCAGTAGCTTCCTGAAATAAAGCAGTTAAAAGCTTCATGCTACTCGACTCAATCATACATTAAATTTCTACTCCTGTGACTTCCAGCATACTTCGTCTGAATCTATGATCTGTATGAGATGGCAAAGTTAAAATGAGCTCCTCAGGATGGGGTTCTCCTGACTGACTGATGTGTGGGAGGAGATGAGGACACAGCTTCACAGATGATGGCCGCATGAGGACAAATGGAGAAGAGGCTTTTGCATGTCGAGGAGAGGCTCCGAGAGAACAGGCCTCATGCATTGATCATGGGCTCTCAGCCTCCAGGACTGTCAGAAATCATTTCTATTGCTCTCATCACCCATTACATTTCATTGTAGTAGTCTTAGAAAACGCATGCAGAAAATTAGTATGATACCCAAGTTACACAAGTTGGTGCTAAGAATTGGCAGAAAGGACACTTCTTGTTATGTCCTGGGCTATTCCCTGCAGAAGGGTGACCCCACTCCATAACAGAGGAGTGGAGGCATGAGCTCTGTGGGGGCTGCTATGGCTGGACAAAGATATAATGAAACAAAATGCCCCTGGGAAATTAATTATCCTGAACTCACATATTCTAAATGTCACTTTTAGTCACAGAACACAAGAGTACATTTTCTGGTGTTGTTAATCCCACATCAAATCCTTTATTGCTCTCCATCTGTTCTCTGCCTAAAATGTAGCAAACTTTCCAAGCCTCACTTTTAAAACATGCATCCACGCTATGTTTTAGAAAGAGCCCACAATGGAGAGGCACAGGGTGTCAGCAAACCACAATTGTTCAGACACTTTTCTTCACCAAGTTCTATGATGATTTTTTTTTAGAATTTGGGGGCTATCTGCACTTGAGCCATAGAGTCATATCTTCCAGGGTTAATGAAGTTAAAAATCAATATTTCAACCTATTTCTGCTCAACTCATGGACTATAAAATAGCCCATCTTATCCCAAAAAGAGATGAGCACAGCATTTACTGCAATAAAAATGTCATTGCTTAAAAACGCTACTCACATAAAACTCTGACCTTTCATTTTATAGAAAAATCTTTGAGAGCAGAACAATGGTGACCATATATCTCTGATAATTTTGACAGGACTGTTGTGATATCATCTCTCAGGTTGACTTTGCTCACTGATAAGTGTGGCCATATTTGGGCAGTATCAGACTGTAAGACAATTAGTGTATACACTAGTGTTAAAGCTTGTGCTGCTGAAATTAAGAGAAATAAATGTACTGCTTGCTTATATCACAACCAAAAAGGTGTGAAAGAATGGGACATACCTGTTTGAAATAACCTTTCACATGCATTTTATTATTTTGGGCTGACTAGGAACATACTCATGTTCATATACAAATAAACAGCCTGTTTGATATTGTTCTCCTGTATGTATTTTTGCAATATCTAAGGAGTCACAGGACTGGGTTGACCTTACTTCTTCCTGAACATAGAAACCTCTTGTGCATATAAATGATGAATTACTTCTCTGGATTTAAAGTCTTGAAGGAAAAGTCTTTGAAAATATATGTCTTGACATTCACTTTAAAAACATTGTTTCCTGTCCTTTGTCACTAAGTGTAAAAGTAAGGGCTCCATTTCCAATACAGTAATCTTCACCAATGCCTAACTTGATCCCTGCGTTGATCTACACAAGCAACTCCACTGTGATGATCATCAAGTATGAATGTGAGACAGAACAGAGAAAGCTAGGCAGGTCTTAGCTTGGGACAGAGGCCCAGAGGAGACCAGGAGATGCCGAACACCTGATTTCTCTTGACACAAGAATGAGCACTCCTAGCTTGGATTAGAACGCGTGACTGACATTGATCTATGCCACCCTTGCTGTCCACAATCAAACACGCTATGATCCCAGCCCACCCAGATATGGGTGAACTCTACAATCCATCCTCCAGATCTAACAACAAATCAGATCCTTCCCGGCCTACCTGAACTAAACCCTATAAAGGTTGCAGCCTGGTGAGGTTCCCCCTCTTCTTCCTGAGACCTTCTCTAGTTCCTGAAATCCCTTTGTCTGTTTCTGGTGTGGCCTGAACTTCCCCAGGTGAGTGACAGTTCCCAGCCCCACTCAGCCACTTGGTTAGGTGGGGAAGGGAGACCAAACCCTGTCTTTTAATGTCTCTTTAATTCTGGTCTCTCTGCACTATCTGATGGTCTCTAATTTACCATGCGTGGATTCCCACTCTGGGTCAGACATGTGGACTCTCTCCTTCTCCCCCACTTACCCTAGTGATGCCAAGTGTTCCCCTCTTTAATCCTAATCTCCCCGCTCTATCTGTTTCAAGGTCTTTGAATTCACTATGTGCAGATTGCCACTCGGGATCTGCCACGTGGGCACTCTCACGTGTTCACAGCCTCTCTAGATCCTTCCTCAAAGCTCTCACGTGTTTGCAGCCCCAGTTGCTCTGGCTTTACAGGTGACCCCCAGCTCCATTCTAACTTCACTTTCTAAACCCCAGGTGATTTGCTTTCCATGTGTTTGCAACCCCTTCTGAACTTCTCTTTGTAAGCCCCAGTTTTTCTTGCTGTTACCAGTTCCCAGCTTCATTCTAACTTTACTCTCTAAGCTTCAATTTCTCACTAATTTCCACATTTTTGAGATATATTTCCCACATAAAAATATCCAAGTTTTCCTTTCCAGGTCTCAATTCTCTTTAAATAAACTCCACAAATTGTGATTTCTCTCCAAATAAACTCAATAATTCATAATTTGTCTTTCTTGGTTCCTTCATTATTATTCTCCATTAAAGATTAGGAAAGAACCCGAAATTTGGGATTTATTAATCTGGGGGACCCCCCTAAGCCTCAAAATTCCTGCATCAAATAGACAAACAGAATAAATGAGAGTCATTTTAATTATTGAAATGACTATGGTTTATGAGAACCCAACAATTTCAAGAAAACATGCTAAAAGTCTGCTCTATGCTCATACATGATTGTATTCAACCCTACTTATTTTTGATTATGTAATGGTGCTTCTGTACAAAGTAGAATATCTCATTGGTTCTATTTAAACTTGGCAGTTCAACTACATGCACTGTTGTATGAAAATGCTTATGACAATTGTGAAAATATCTTAACAGCAGTGTTGAAGACAGTGTGACCATGTGTCTACAGGAACTCATTTCACCATGTTTTAAAAATACCCTAAGTTCACTGGTAGCAGTTACTGACTACATGCCATAATGAGTTGCTAGCGTTATACATTTCTAATTAAATAGTTTTAAAGGGATGTTCGTATGGAAATATTTGATAATTAAAATAAGAGTTATCTGAAATCAAGACTCTGAGTCCTTACATTATATAACTAAAGGACAGTGAAAAAAAATCACATTCCAAGTATACCTGTTGGAAAAACCAAAACCTTAACAAGAGCAGCTTTGCTTGAAACCCACTGGTGTCACACAGTCATCCGAGGGCTGTGTTTTGTTTGGGAAAGACATCATTAAACTTGAGGATATGCCTGAGTCATTGTGTTCACAAAACAAATCTACCTAGATCATGGCTCTGTGGTTAAAGAAACTCACCATCAAATACTTCCAGCACATCAAATTGTTTCTCACTTTGAAATGTGTCCACAAAGATAGTAATATTAAAGCTTGGCTCCACCTTAATACTCCAGGAGCACGTCTGAGAGTTAAAGTAGTTGCCTGGATACCCTGGACTGAGGATCACTCCAGAAGATTCTGTCCGGACTTCATTTGCTGGGCATTGTGCTGGAGAGAGAAGTAGCAGTTAAAGGTTTAACTAAAATTAAAATTTAATTAAAATTAAAAGTAAAGGATGCATTCAGTTCCCTGTGTACAAAAGCCCACAAAGACTGGGCCATCTCCCTGAGCTAAGACCTCCGGAGAATGACACCGAGTCCTAAGGAGCAGTGATATCCTTCTCCATCCCCCCACTGAACCTCTGGCCATGAACCTCTGACATATCTTAATAAAGGGTTTGCACCTTTCATCCCATGGCCTTGGCTTGCCCCAGTACAAGAAAAAGTATAAAATACCCCCTCTTCAACACAAGGGGACAAAAATGTGGTTGGTCTTTGTAAAAGAAAAATCTTGTTTTTATTCTGGCCTTTGTTGTACTTAGAAAAAATATAATGTAAACATTTGGTGTGATCTCGTGGGAATAAACTGAATCATGGAAATGTGGCCCTAAACCAAACTGGGCAGTTTCGTACAGCGCAGTAGACCCCACATCCTAGGAGAAGGGTTTCTGGTCGGATCACTAAGATATTACAGAGATGGTGACTCACCTTTCTCTTCCTGCTATCCTTTTACCTTATTCAGCTACTTCCAGGCTAATTAAAGATTTTAAGCTCTAAAAGAAATCACCAAATAATTAAGAATTCCTCTTGATGCTAAATGAAATTGTGCATAGATAAGCTGCTTGTAGAGCCGCTGAGGGAAGCTATCATATTAGTCAGCGCACACAGACAGAGACTTGCGGCACCATTCACGGCGCCTGAGCACTTGGTCTAATGCTCTGGGCCCACTGCAAAGTGGGCCTCTTAAGCAGCTCTCTGGCATCTGTGCACACGTGTGTGTGCTAGTTCTGTAAAGTTCTCAGAGCCGCCTCCAGGTTGCAATGAGCTTTTCCTGTCTGTGCTCTGAAGAGAGACCATAACGTCAACCCTCAGGGTCGCAAGTAGATGCAACAGGTGCACACTTATGAAACAGAAGGTACCATGTGGACAGAGGTGTTGTAGAGACTGGAAATGGGCTGACCACGTGGCTGCCTTTCTCAGCAGAAAAGTATGACCACGCATAGTTTATTCTTTGTGTCACTCTGGGGAGAGATTCAGCCCGGTCCTCTGCTGGCATCTTTTACCCATACAGCTAGAGTTAGTATACGACTCTGAGCTTCAGAAGATCTGGAACCAGGAATCTAGCGGTGAGTTTTAAAAAGCCACCTGGAATCCTATGAGCACATCCAGGGCTTGGGAGCAGAGTGGCTCCCTAATCAGGAAGCAGCTTTTTGTCATAGCCTTTCTCACTCCTTTTATTTTTAAAATGCCGGGGTTTTTTGCTCAACAGAGAAGATGAAACGAAACTATAAGCAAAACCATTGCTATCAAATTTCTTTTACCATTTATCACTTTTCTTCATTGCTTTTACAATGCATTTGAATGTACTTTCCTGTCCACGAGAATGTTTGTCTCCTGTCTGCCCTCCTCTTTGCCAGGTACCTGCTACCTTCTTGCCTGCTTCCAGAAGCCGTTGCTAGGAGCAACCCAGCAAGCGTGGGAGGTTTTAGGAGCACTTTCCTCTGTAGCAGAATGGCTCATTTCTCTGGTAGTAATCATACCTTTAAAACCCACAGCATCTCAAGGGGGGTTTGGGAAACCTCCATGCACAGGGAAAGCCCTGCTCAGGTCTCCCTCCTGAGACTCTGCTAAGAGACTCTGCTAAGAGAAGCCACTAGACTTATCAGTCCTTGGCACAGGGACACTGGCTTAGTTTTGAGGATAAGTCAGATGTGAGGCTTAATAACATGGACATAGTATTTAATGTACCTGCTAGGGCTTCAGAAAAAGTAATATAGGATTAGAAATAAGACTTGGGATCTATGTTTTGTTTGTCTATTTTTGGTGTGTGTGTGTGTGTGTGTGTGTGTGTGTGTGTGTGTGTGTGTGTGTACATGTGTGTATGTCTGTGGAAGCCAAAGGTCAAAATCCAGTGTCTTCTTCATTCATGTTCTGCCCTATTTATTGAAAAAGTACCTTCCACTGAATTCAGAATTTGAATTCAACAACAATTTGGCTAACACAGCTAGCCAGCTTGCCCAAAGTTTCTGCCTGTCTTCACCACCCAGAGCATTGGAATTAGATGTGCCCAGAAATTTATCTGTGTGCTTGCACACTTGCTCAGCAAGCACATTACCAACTGAGCCATCTTCCCAGCCCCATAAACTCGGATTTCTAGTAGCTGACTTATAAAAGCACCTACAGGTGAGAGATCTGGGAAGATAGGCTCTGTCACCTGGAACCTCGCAGTGCTGGCTGCTGTTACCTGTGCAGAATGCCACAACGTCACTAATGTGGCCTCCCTCGTCAGCTCTCTCCAGAGGTCCTGATCACAGATGCTGACTTTTTCTGTGAATACTGAACATGTTCCTATTTTTAAATGAATACTCTGAAACCTGTTATTGGCCCCTGTCTGTCAACTTCATGGAATTTAGAATTGCCATTAAAACAAATTTCTGCTCTTGTCTGAGTGGGGGTTTCTATATTAGGTTAATTAATGACCAAAGACCCGCCCTGAATGTGGACAGCACCACCCCTATAGCTGGGATCCTGAACTGTACAAAAAGGACAAAATGGCTGTATTAAAATAAAAACAAGTTAAGCACCAATATTCATCTCTCTCTCTCTGCTACCTAAGTGTGAACACAATGTGATGAGCTGTCTTGTGCTCGTGCTACCATGATTCCCCTCCAACATGACTCTACCCTCATACTCTGAGCCAAAAATAAACCTTACCTTTCTTAAGATGTTTGTGTTGTCATAGCAATGGAAACGTAATTAATAGAGGCCCTCACAGTGTCATAGGATGAAACCATTTGGCACAGAAGACTTCTTAGACATTTAGCCCTCGATGACAATACAGTAACTGTTCCCTAAAGGTCTCTGTAGAGCAAGCTGTCAGGAGCCTCCTCTCTCGTGGGTGACTGCTGCCCTTTCCTGCTTGCAAAGCTGTGTTAGTGTGTTTTGCCCCCATAGAAACATCTATTTTCCTTTAACATCGAAACTCTTTGAGCACCATTCTCTGCTTTCTCTGAGTTAAGATGGCATCTATCTCAGTACATGCCGGTGGCAACACAAGATCCATCTGCAGTCTTCCTGTATCCCTCAACTTGGTGGCCGTTTTCAGAGTAGACCTAGTAAGAGTATAGAGTGATTCTAAAGAAGTAGAATTCAAACTGAGCACAAGCTCTCATGAGGAATTTACCGAGAGCTTGGCCTCCACTTGAGCCCAACTAAATCTACCAAATGCTGAGAAAATAAAGGAAGATTATAATGGTGCACTGAAGAGATTAAGGGCTGGGCACAAGGCAGAGAGAGAGACCCGAGGGTTTATTTCCTCTTTGAAAATGATGAGCTGCTTAAAGAGACACTGCTATGTCCATTCTCCTTTTAGTGCCCATCAGTGAATTTGCTCCTGATAGTAGATGAGGCTGTCAGAGCATTCGTCTCTGAACAGGAGAGCCAGGGTCTTACGGCTAGTGGTGGGGACAGAGGGTGAGTCTGGGCCAGGCTACTGCAAAGATACAGGTGCCCAGGAAATCTAGAGAATCAGCATGCAGTAACATTCATTTATAATAAAAGACTGAGGATGGAAGTGAATTAAATGAGTGGGCCTTTCTTCACTAACCAGCGAAGACAACATTCACTTGAGGTCCTGTATTCTGAGAAACTGAAGTAGGAATTAAAATGTACCCAAAAAGAGTGAAAGTTTGGACTGAGGAGATGGTTCAGTGGGTAAGGGCACTTATTATGCAAGCATGAGGTTTGAGAGGACCTGACGCACCCTGAATTTGATTCCTTGGCACCCACATAAAAAGCTGAGAGGGACAACACATGCCTATCACCCCAGTTCTATAGAGAATGGACACTAGAGAATCATTAAGGTTTGATGATGAGCCAGTTTGACCCAAAAAAGGCAGTTCAAGGTCAGTGAGAGACCACATTTCAAGGAAGAAAATGCAAATCAGCAAAATCAGGACCTATCTGGTATTTTCCTCTGGCTTCTGCATATGTATGGGGTGTGCACACACACACACACATTCACAGATACACATGTGCATATAATATACATATACATCAATCACATTACATTACACATGTTACACACAAAATAATATACAAGGTTGTCTATTAGCTTTGATCTGAAATAACAAAGGGTAAACACTGTATATCCCTCCCATCTTGAGCAAGGAATCACTAGCACATCATGGATACTGGGCTAATATGACTTTTTCTAAGACAACGAGTCTGCTCTGCTGACTTTTCTCATCATGGCCCTTCAGGGCTAAAGAGTGGTGAGGAGGAGGCCTGATTTTAGTGGTGTCTCCCATAGCTTCATCCTGAACCAAGAGCAAACATGGGTGACTTCTTTTTTCCAGCTCTACAGTTTATCCTCCCCATGGTCTCCATGCTCAGAAATTTTAAAAATAACTTTTAAATCATCTAAATTATTATGGGTGCTCCGTAGTTATTAATCCCAAAGTGCATGCCATTTTCTGAGATGATGGTAACTGTATCCACAATCTCTCGAGGCTTTCTCATCTAATCATATGGACCAAGAATGCTTTGGACACCCAGAGACAATTGCTCTATAGCTGTGAGCTTTGAAAAACTGCTTTTGATGTCTGTTGCAGTCAGCTTTCTCACTGCTGGCAGAAAGAACCTGACCAAAAGCAGCTTATGGAGGAACAAGTTTATTTTTGCTTACAGACTCCAGGGGAAATTCTGTGAAGTCAGGGAAAATGATGGCATGAACAGAGGTTGGACATTACCTTCTAGCCAATATCTGGTGAATAACAGGAAATAACAGGAAAGTGTGCCAAACACTGGCAAGGGGAAGCTGGTTATTTCAATCATAAGCCAGCCTACAACAACACACTTCCAATAAAGTTCCAATTTCAAAATTGCCTTCAGCTGGAGATAAAGCATTCAGAAGTTTATAGGGGACACCTGAATCAAATCACCACATTCTGCCCCTGGTCACAACAAACTGACAATACGTAATTTAACATGTAATGTACCCAGACCAACTCCAAAAGTCCACAGAGGTTTTATGAATCCCAATGATGTTCAAACACCCCCCATAATTCAAGAATCCATAATGAACAAACATTCCCACTGCAAAAGATGGTATTGGTCATAGCAAAGAAGAACTGAACCAATACAAGATTTTAAACAAACAAAGCAAAGATCAAATTCTGTAAGTCCAAGTCCAACAACTCTAACCAGTAACAAGTCTCCAAGGCTGATAATTCTCACAAGTGATGAATCTCTGAAATTCCAATTCTACCCCTCCAGCCAGGCTAATCACAGTCTGGGAAAACCCCATTTGGTGCCAGCAGCTCTCTTTGACAGCCATCCCATAGTCCTGGCATCTCTACTAGGTCTTCAATGCAATCCCCAGTTGATCCTTATGGCACCATCAGGCCTTTATGCAGGTAATTCAATAGGCCTGCTTCACACTGACCATGGCCATTTCCAAAATATAAAACCATGTTGCAAATCCAATGACCCTCTTTCCAGTCTTTCCTGCATTTATTATACTCCATAGTACCAGGTGGGCTACCAACTTGTTAATGAGGGGGGAAGGAGATAAAGCCAACTTTGAAGAGCAGGAAACCTCCTTCAGCATTCAGACCCCTTACTTCAAAGAGTTCTCATTCTTCCTGCTGTCCCAATGAAGATCACTTGGCCCAATCTCAATGGTTGTCAATTCTCAAGCAATTGCAGCTAAACAGGCAGAAGTTTATGTCCAGAGATTTCATTTCTTTCTGTGCCAACTCCATATGCTCACACCAGTCCATTTCTATGCAAAGCAACCCTGCATAAGTTCTCAGGACACAGGCAGGCAGAATGCTGCAAGACTCTCACACAAACTGCATCTATACCAGTCCCAACAGAGTTCTTTCTCACCCTTGTAAACCATGCCTCACAGTCCATAATTCTTACTGCATTCAGGTCTTTCAACTCTGAACAGAATTCATCAAGCTCTATTTACAGTACTGCAAGGCGTTTCTTAGGCCAAGGCTCCATCACTCCTTATTCCTGATACAAATCAGCTCCAAAAGGCCACAGCCACAGAATCAGGGTTTTAGCTGCAACAATCCCACTCTTTGGCACCAGTTTAATCTTTGCAGTTTACTTTATTGTTTCTGACAGAAAGAACCTGATCAAAAGTAGCTTGTGGAGAAAAGGGATTATTTTGGTTTAAAGACTAGAGGGGAAACTGCATGATGGCAGGGAAAATGATGGCCTGAGCAGAGTCTGACATCACCTCTGGCATAGCAGGTGGCAAACAGTGACAGGACGATGTATCAAACACTGGCAAGAGGAAGCCTAACAACACAGCTCCAACAATTCTAAAATTCTAAAATTTCTAAAATTCTAAAAATTCTAAAATTGCCATCACCTGGGAATTAAGCATTCAGAGCGTGAGTTTATGGGGGACCTCTGAATCACACCACTTTAATGCTATAGATAGTTGACATTTTAACACATTTGAAATAATAGAGTGCTTATAACCCTTTCCCCTAAGGGGGTGATTATCACTCTTACGTGTGGTGGAAAGAGTGAGTGACTTGTCACAATCACTTAGCAAGCACATGATTAGGCTCTGGCATTCCTGTAGACCCTTCTGGAACCTTTCAGCAGCTCAGTATCCCTGGTTCATGTTGACATCGGGTTCCTGGAAAGGGGGATCCCTACTGCTTAAAGGCACTGTGTCTGCATAGTGAGTACTTTAGAAACTTTGATAGTGAAACCATGGCATTTCTGACTTACTTGGGTCATCAATATAATACATGAGCTGGGTACATTTTATTGTTTATACACTTTACACCCAAAAAATGTTAAACACCAGCTTCAACTTTCAGTTGAAGCAATGAAAGGACATTTTCAAGGTACACAAAGTTTCCTTTGAAATGCATCTTTTGACAGATGGATAAAAGGCAATAGTAATCAGACATGGTTAATGAAAGAAGAGTTATAAACACTTTTAGGGAACCTCAGGGGCAGACATCCGCTGTTTTATTATTGTTGTGATTTGAGCTTATTATTATTTCAGCTTTTCATGAATTGCTGGGAAGAAGAATGACAGATTTACTTTTGAGAGTGAGTTAAAAGAGAAAGGGTGACCAAATACTTCTGAGAGAGACGGTTCTCAGCACACTTAACAGTTGAGTACAAACCGATCAGATACAGCTTACAGATCAACACAGTGGCCAGGTTCCAACAAGACGTACCTTCGCAGGTGGGTGGAGAGCCTTCAAACTGCAGCTGGGAGCTGAGCTTACATGTCAGTGTGTCACTCCCTGACAAGGTGTATCCAGGGTGGCACTGGTACTTCACAAAGTCCCCTGAAAGAGGCAAGCCAATGGAAAACTTTGCTTCTAGAATGTTCCATCACTGTGGATATATGATAACTGTGATTGCTTAAGGAATTAAGTCAGTATGTAAACCATCTCAAAACCGGTGTCTACTTTCACTATAAGTCCCTTGTCAGAAGGAATCATTTTCAATTCTTTTTTTTCATAGTTAAAGTTAGATTTCATTCCAAATTTATTAAATTTAATATAAGCAATGATATGATGTGTGGCTGTTTTCTTCCTTGACCCATAAAAGCACGTATCCAAAGATTCTTTATATAGATGGACAGACAGATGATAGATATGTAGACGGCTGCTAGAAGAGAGTTAAGCAAAGAGTTCTAGAAGCCTGGATTCTAAGCAAGGCTGTGTGGTAAGATGACAGGCGTCTTCAGCATAAGCAGATAGGCTTGCCCATAGTGTCAGCTTGAGAGCGTCATGTTTCAGTTAGCTAACCACTGTGAGCAGAGCAGGCACTAGACACAGAGTCTGACCAGAAGTCTTAAACAGAGTATGGCAAGAGGAAGAAGAGTTTTTAATTAGGGCTGAGAAATCTCTGGTCACAGTAACTATTCTACCACCATGCATCATGGGGCTCCTTCATATGACCAGATGATCACTAAAGACTGATGAAATGATGCAGAGGCATTTCTAGATACTCCCACTACTCTCCTACCAGGGGCTTCCAAGTTTTAAAGAAGAGAGATCTTCCAAAGCTTCCTCGAGTTTAGTAACCTGCTTCCCTAACCAAGGTAAATATCTGCATAAGGCAGTCTTGGAATACCTTAAAATAATGAAATATCAATACCATAGATGGAAAAATTATCAAGTGACAAAAGTAAACTATGGATTAAAACAAAAACCATGAAAATGAAAAACAGGAAACATGTTCTTTGGGTCCATGATCTCCTGAGGGATAGTTTTCCTGTCTGTGTAAGAATGTCCAGAGGATGCAATAAGAAGCCAGACCCCATCGGGTGAAATGAAAGAAGCTTACCTATTTCAAAGTCCTCGTCCTCAGTAAGCAGGTCAGCCTGGGGCACTGCCAAGGGAGGCGGACACTTCTTCAGCTGAAATGCTGACAGTTTATGAAAGACACAATGATGACAGTGTGGTCACCTTTCCCGAATAAGGAACAAACTCACACATGTCTCCCAGGTTACTGTGCCACCTCCACCAAACAGCCCCACAGGCCTATCACCACTTATAGAATCCTCACAGTTCCAAATGTTCCCGTGGTGGTTAAATGCCCAGTGATGCTCAGAGCCCGAAGAACCAAAGTGCCAATGAAAACACAGTGACATCTAAATAACCTTCCTCCTCTGCGCCTGTTTTGAATTTGACTAAGGCCCAGCCCCAGGTCTGGCTTTAAGTTACATAGCTCCTATCTGTCTTTTGTCCTGAGGAACCCCTTGCTGTCACTCTCTAAGAGAAACTACAGGTTGGTGATCTTGCCCTATATTTCAGAGGTCATTCTCAAGGTCATCATGAGATTTCTGTTGCTCCATTGCTTGAGTATTTTCCATGATACTTCCATAGAGCTAGGGACTTGTTAAACCTATATAAGGTCCCGATTGTATTGTGATGGTCTCTCCATCAGCTTCATTGCCATTATGTAGGGATGAATTCAAGCTTGCTATAAAGGATGGTCTGATGACATAAAATGAAAGCAAATATATTGTCAAGCACAAATGGGTTCAAGGAAACTCCAGTGTCTCGGGCTCTGAGACAGCACCCAGGATGGGTTGGCACTGAGCATGGGAAACTTCCACGGGTCTCTCTGCCTTAGCCATGGAGTGGAAATCGACCCACCATGAAAGTTGAGCACAAAGAAGCCACCGTTGGAAAAGTCACTGTGGAACTTGAGCAGGACCTGGTTGGTGGAGCTGTACGCTGTCTCTAGGGCGGTGTTTCCACTGAAGACCCCAAGCTGAGGTGAATTCTGGTCAGGACCATCCCTGATAAATAGATAGAGCCTTTGCATCAGAACCATGTACCGTGGAGGCCCATGAAGCCCATACCTGAGCTGCCTAGGCATGGGTAGAGCACCTGGGCTCACCCAGAAAGGCAGGTAGACACTGATCACCACAGGCTCACTTCAGTGACTGGTGTACATATGGTGGGACCATTTAACGATGACTAACTTATGAAAAGTGTTTTAAATGAACTAAAATACCTTTTAGAATACTAATGAGTGAGAACCTTCCCAGAGTCCTGTGTTTAGAGACAGTATGCTTAATAGTCACCCCATTGACGATGCTGCTGTCTTTGCCTTTCATTATCACTCTGACCTTGAGCAATCGATGCACATGGACTGCACAAGCTGTTGACTCGGCCTCGCAGTGTAAGCCCTGTGAAACTGCCACTATCATTTGTCGGTTGGGATGGCAGGTAATCCTCTGCTTCTCATCCCCACAGCCACTGGCTTGACTTCTTAGCACTCCCTGTACAACATGCTACTGCAGCATCCGAGGGTGGCCTCCAGGGGCCCACGAGACTGCATGGCCCACAGTGAGACCAAGTATGCTGCTTCCAAAGTCCAGCCTCGTGACCCTCCTTAAATCCCTTGTAGCCCCCAATGTTTAAGATGATTGTAAGTTTCATCCGCTCCTGCTAGCAGTGGTTACTTCTTAATCTCTCTGTGGGCTCTTAGAAGTTCAGCCATGTCATGTACACAAACACATAAACACACACAGCACACACGAGCAGACACATAGACACACAGTACATACACAATTGCACACAGACATGTGTGGACACACAACATAGATGCACACACACATAGAGACACCTATGTACACAGATATACCTCACATCAAATATAGAGAGGTACACATTCAGGTACACAGCACATAAGATATACCATACATATAGATACACACCACACATACTCTCTACATTCTGTTCTTTTTTTCCCCTTGATTTTAAGAATTTCATTTCAATAGCAGAGCCCTCCAAGTGCCCAGGAGAACATTCTAGCTCTCTCGTCCTAGTACAGGGAGAATCCTCATTTTCCTGTGTCTCCTTTAGCTTCCACCTCAAAACTGTAAGGCAGAGGCTTTCATTTCTGCAGGTCAGACCAAGCAGAGAGCCAGATAAATGTGCTCATCCTTTTCAGGTCCAGATGGCCTAATAGGCTCTTGGGAAGCCAGGCCTGTGGCCTTCATATGGTGGGGATGGGCTCTGCATGGCCATGCCTTATCTGACCATAGGAAATGACCTCACTTTTCTGTTTATAAGAGCAACACCCTTCAAGTATGAAATCTGTCAGGTGTGGTAGCACACAGCTATAATCCCAGAACTTGGGAGGCTGAGGCAGGAAGATCTCCAACAGTTTAAGGCTACCCTAAGCTACACAGTGAGTTGTAGGCCAGCTTGGGGAGACCCTGTCTCAAAAATTACAATTATTGAAGTAGTTAAAGTGTGAAATAAAATAATCCTGGACTATTCCCATGTAAACCCCAATGTATTCCTTGAAATTTCCTCTATCTCTAGATCTTGCTGGTGAATTTCTTTTCCAATATGTAATCTGACGGAGGAGAGAGAAGTGATACATCTGAAGAGGCCAGCCCCAGCAGGAACTGCTGTTCCCTCAGAGGTTCCTACCAGACAGCAATGTAATCATTAACAGCCTCCGTCTGCAGCAAGGTGAAGTTGATGTACACTCCGTGTCCAGGGGGAACAGTGACCAACCACAGGCAGTCCTTCAGGATCGGGTACTCATCTGGAAATCCCGGGGAATAAATGGTGCCATTCAGGGAGGTCACATTATACCCACAGGGAGCTGAAAAGGAAGAAATTAAAAAGAAGCCTAAGACAACTGACTAAGACAGTAAGTAAATATTCCAAAGTCTCTGTGGTCTTTTAGCCTAAATGTTCCCTGGGTAGAAATAGCTGTGAGATGAACCTCAGTGACCAGTTTGTCAAAGTCCCCCCCCCCCCCAGTCTGGAAAGTTCAGCAGAATTCTACTTCTAAGCTGAGTTAACTCAGTCCCACTTGATATATTCTTCAAATCTTCCAAATCCCTTTAGGAGAGTCATTCCCGTGCTATGAAAAAACCCTGTCAGTCACTGCCTGTGGCTGAGCTGATAATCCATCAGTCTGTCCCATGCCATGGATTATGTTGAAATTATATAGAAATACGGAACTGAACATTTTTAAGTTCTGCGCTAAAACCCACTTAAGCAGTCTGAAAGAGCAGCATCCATCTAAGCCTATTTGCCTTGAAACAAAGAAATTATCAGCTCTTTGTAAATCTCTACCTGAAGAAGCAAGATAAACTTATGGAAGGGTGTTTAGAAAGCACTTCTCAATCTATCAGCACTCCGTTACACAGAGAACTGCCGTTCCCTGTCAGTTTTCATCCTAGTTAACAAATGGACATTTATTGTTGCCATGGCAATTATTCACTTTTAGAAAGTGAAGTGACCATGTATTCGATCAACTCGCAAAGCTCAAAATTCAGGCTTTATTTCATATGAGGATGATATGACAGCCTCAGGCAAAAGTAGACTGAAAATATACCAAAGCATAAATATGACAGGAGGGTTGGTGGACATCGGGAAACTTAACTAGGACTCTTAACTTACCATAAAAATCTTTAGAATTCAGGAAGAGTATAGACGCACACACACACACATGCACACACATACATACATACACACCCTGACACACACACACAGTCACACAGACTCATACACACACACACAGACACACACACACACACACACAGGCACGCACACACTCACACGCACTATAAACAGTGAACAGGAAGAGGGCTGGGAAATGGCTCATGGATAAATTCCCTGCCATGCAGACATGAGGAGCTGAGTTAAATCCAGCATCCATGTAAAAAGCCAGGTGTGGCCACATGTGCATGTAACCCCAGTGCTGAAGGAGACAGAGGGAGAGGCTCACTGGGGCTCACTGCTCAGCTTCAGTGAGAGACTCTGTCGAGGAAACGAGGCAGAGGAATGAGGCCTCTACATGCTCCATGTATCTGTGAAAAAACATGAATGCAGCAGCAAGCATACATGTAATACACACCAAAAAAAAATTAAAATCCAAGAAATAAAAGAAGCATAAAATGGGTGAGTGTGGTGGCACATGCCTACATCCCAGCGTTGGGGAGGCAGAGACAGGAGGACCCCTTGGGCTCAGGGCCTGACTAGTTTAGCTAAATCTCTAAATTCTATGTTAGGAAGGAACCCAGTTTCAAAAACTATGGTGCAGAACAATTGAGGAACACACTTGACATCAACCTTTGGTCTCCACATGCACATATGAACTTTCATACACACCCACATGCACACTGTTCACACACAAGATAAATATGGAGAAAAGTTCACTAACATCCCAAGATGACGGCAGATGGGAAGTGCAAGATGCGTGGCTGAATTAATCAGCCATGATGATTAATGTCGATTTCAATGGAGGATGCACCAAACAGAATGAATCTAGCTTGAGGTTTAAATAAGCCCATGACAGGAAGTTCTATGTAGAACATTCCAGAAATTTGACAGTAGAATTTTAGAGTTGGGCCACCCTGGGTTTTTAACCTAGCAGAGCCAGTGTTTGAGGCCTGGGTGGACAAGACTTGGTTTCTGTGGATAGGCCTCATGCCAGGCTGTCCTTGACAGCTACTGGCTCCCAACAATGGTGCCTTCCTCCCCTGCAGAGCTCCTGTGTAAGGGTTCTACATGAAAAGCCTCCCACTTGCTTTTTTTCTTATCTTTCCTTGGAAACCCAGCTTCATGCACAACCTCCTCAGTTAAATCCTACCTCAACTCCTGCCATGGGCCCCATATATCCCTATCAACCCACCTGCACTGGGCTGAGTGTGGCTGTTGTGGCCCTTACCCAGTGCAGCAGCCTGAATCCAGCTGAATTCACAAACTAGGAAAGGGTCTGGACTGCCATGCAGGGGGTTCTGGACCTCTCAGCAGCCCACCATTCTTAGAACAGAAGGATGCTTTCAAAAATGAAAGTCTTACATTCACTGCTTAGTCACTCAAATAAAATCTCACAGGAAGAAGATATTAAACCATATTAAATGCTTCTCAGAAAACCCTGAAGATAGTACCTCTAATTGATGCAATATTTACATTATGGGATGATTCTGCATGGATCTTATGTTTTAGTATTTTTTAATCCAGTTAAAAATTATTAGTAAAGAGAAATCCATGATGTTGTACTTGATCTTAGTTATGGTCCCAGAAGTGATGGCTTCTGCACTCCTTTGTGCAGACCTATGACAAGAGGTCTGCTCTGCCTTGGACTACTCTGGAGTCTCTCTGAGTCCCAAAGGGCTGGGTCAGAGCAGAAGGCCAGCAGGGGCCTTTGGCTCTCATAGTGCTGGCTGTCCAGGTGGGTATCCGTTAGTCATTCAGTCTGTACTTGGAGCCCCAGGTGAAAGGCTTGGCACTGGAATAGGGTGGTTTCCCTGTTGCTCTGTTGCCACTGGGGAGCCACTGACCTTCCCATCCTAGATGGCTCTTTCTCTTAGGTGACTGTAACCTATTTTCCCTGACATCAATTGTGATGATGAGTGTGACAGCCTCCAGTAAGGGTGTGAGTTTTTCTGATGAAGGACTAAACCCCAGGCTGGTTTTGGATGCTGAAGGACTTTGGCTTTGTTGTTGGGAAAACTGGGCAGATTCACACCATGGTGTAATTAGAGCATCTGGTGTCCCCTTTAAACTATGCTGAAATAGGGAGGTTCAGTTAATTTTGCACTGAAAAATAATTCTAAGCCAGAAGTTTTCTCCATATTGAAAACTGAGATTAAAAAGTAACAAAAAATGAATAATTTGTCTTCAACATCAATGCCAAACCAAGAAATTAACCTTTTACACATGAAGTCAAGGGATTTGAGATGAAATTATAAATAAGGAAATGTTATAATCCTGATCATTATGAAGTCATTTATGCCTGTAAATATGAATTTTTTTTGGTGGTGGTGATGGTTTTGTTTTCCTTTCATGGTGGTAAGAGTGGAATCCAAGGACTTTCTCATTCTCGTAAGCTGTACTCTAATCCAAAATATGAGTTTTTAAATTAAAAAATATAGTCAAGTATGTCTTAAAAATATCTTCATGAGAAATAGGAAATCTGGGCACATTACTGATATCATTAGTTTTGCAAATTTAATTTTTTTGAAAAGTATTATGTGGAATGAAATAAGAATTAGAACTTTTCAATATAGCTAAGAGGCTTTTTAGTTTCAAAGTGGTTCTTATAATGATGTGAAAAGCAAAATATAGGTGAAAAACTGACTTAAAATTACACTGGCTGGCTTACTGGATTCTTTAGAAGAAAGGCAAGAAGGCCTGGATGTCTCCCCTATTCCCCATAGGCATTTCAAAGGCCCACAGAACTGGTAATTTCATTATGTTTTTATTCAAGGTACTGTGTCTACAATGATTGTATTTCATTGTATATTAATTCCTCATGTTATACCTGGTCAGTTTATTCTAACTTAATGTTGCAGAAATATATAAATCATAAATGTCAAGAAACCATGGCCAAGCTGGACAGGGTTACTCCCTAGGGGAGGGACACAAGGTGTGCCTAGGTCTCACTCCACAGAGGCCCAGCAGCCTAATTCCAACCTCTCTCACAATCCCTAAATGGCCTTACACTGTTGGCTCGAGTTTCTTCTGAGATGTCCTCGCTGTACCTCTGCTCACACTGTTACTTCTACCTGGGGGTGTTCTCCATCTCTGAGCCACAAATCCTATGAGCCTTCGAAGCTGACTATGAAAATTAACTGTTTTTTGAAACACAAATTCAGTATAGCATTATCATAGAAGTTAAATAAACGACAAAAAAATTCCCAGGATAAAATCAATAAAATTTTTCCTCTTCTCATACTGTATTTTGAAGAAACAGCTGTGAAACAAAATGTGGCCACGGTGGCTGGTGTTTTGTGCCTGTGGTTCCTCATGACACGGTGCCATGTCTGATGTGCTAAATTATATTATTCTTACTGTTTCCTTATGACTAAGGGCTGGGTAAGGTTTTGTATCTTTCAGGTATGTGACATATTTCTAAAGTATTTGCTGAGGTGATTACAGTGAAAGATATTCTCAGTAAATATTTGTTGACTAAATTAGTGAATTGTTGGATAGACCTCTTCACCGGTTAGGGTGCTGTGATACCCATGAGAAGCTTGAATTGTCCCCAGAGCAGAACCTACCGTCACAGCGTGGGAAAGGATAGTTCCAGTTCCTGTCGGTGCCGTGTTGGCATGTGAGCACAGGATGACCCAGCAAGATGTACCCAGGGTAGCACTCAAACGAGATGGACTGGCCCACGCTGTAGTCTGAGTTGACCATGAAGCCATTCTGGAAGGCAGGTGGGTCCGGGCAGTTCTGTAACTCATAGGCTGAAAAGACAAGGGAACAGTTTCAAGTTGGTGGGTCTGGGGTGGAGAGGAGAGAGACAGGCAGCTCCCGAGGATGGATCCAGCGTTCTAGTTTGAATGGGATTAGCTCCCATAGGCTCCTGTGCTGGGGAAGGTCCTGGAACCTTGCTGAGGAAGTGAGTCACTGAAGGCAGGCCTTGAGGTTTTATAACCTGGCATCACTTCCTGTTGACTGTTGGCTTCCTGACTGTCCAAGATGACCGGCTACCTTCTGCTTCTGCCAACGTGATTTCCCTGACAGCATGGATCCTGTCTCCTAGAATCCAGGAACTATAAACTGAAATAACCCTTTCCCCATAAGCTGCTTCTAGTCAGGTGTTTGTCACAGCAATAAGAAAGGGAACGGATAGAAATATAAGCTCCAGAAAGTCTTTTCTAAGTAAATGAGTATAAATCAGTTAGAAATCCTAGTAGAATTACAGCCGCATGCAGTAAATAAACACTGTATACTTTATAAGAATCACAGCCTATGCTGAAAACAAA
This sequence comes from Zapus hudsonius, assembly GCA_004024765.1. Lineage (NCBI taxonomy): Eukaryota > Metazoa > Chordata > Mammalia > Rodentia > Dipodidae > Zapus > Zapus hudsonius. The sequence continues at coordinate 6,285 of PVHP010006948.1, read as the reverse complement.
TCAGATGATGTTTACCTTGGGAAGAAATCGTAGTGATAATTTAATTTAGAAAGTAACAGAAATAATAATAAAGGGGCTTCCCGAGAATGCTGAGTCAACATGGACACAGTGGTCCTCTGTTCGTTTAAGAGATAAGCTGTACTTGAGAGGGTGCCTGAGCAGGAACCATGTACTGTAGTTTTGTTTGACTTGATTATTTGGTACAAACACAACAAGGAAATTCTTTTTAGTTTTCCCTTAGGAAATTAGAACTGTAAAATCATGAAGGCGATTGCTCTCAGCATATTTTCTATGGATTTCTATTTTCTATGGTTTATTATGATTTATCATTGAAATGTTTGTGCATCTTGGAATATATCTAGGTAGGATCATAATACGTGCTGTTTGCTGAAGGGTGATTCAAACATTTGCCTAATGAATTAGTAAAAGCTGGCTAATCCACCAATCAGGTACAAGGCTGGTTATTGCAGTCTGAAAGCCAAGAGAGTCTCCATGTGGACTTCTCTAACACGTGCTGGTATCTTTTTGTCTGGAAGAAGTAGATCCTGAAGGTGTGAAATTGAAGGTTATCCCTACCTTGCTCTGTTTCCTGTCCACCATGAAGTGAACACCCTCCTTTTCTACGTGCTCCTGTTGTCATGATGTTCAGTCCAAGCACATGGAGAAAAGCAACCTAGAACTGAATGCTCGGAAGACATGAGCTGAAATAAACCTTTCTCCTTTAAGATCCTGTTTCGGGGATTCCATCACAGTGACTGAACTGGCCCAATACAGCCCAGAAGAGACCCGAGGTGCTCATTGATCATCCTGATCTGGTTAAAGAGGACAGTAGTCCTGGGTGTGCCTCGCGGTCAATGAAACTAGAATAATAAGAAAGGACGGGACAGACTCGGAACGATAAAAAGTGTACATCTCAGGTTCCATGCCCATTGACATCGCTGGAGGTGAATATGAAGCTTTGAGATTTATAAAGAAATACTGAAAACTGACCCTGTCCATTTGGCATATTAGAGGCTTCCTAAAACTTGTAGTTTTTCTGTGTTTGCATTAATGGCCTGAAACCATAGGAAAAATGAGACAAAGAAAACAGCGTGGAGAAAAGAATCAGTTGACAAGTGGAAACAGCAGAATGTCAGCAGTGAGTGGACTCTTCAGTGGACGGGAGGAGGCAGGAGATGGGGCTTAGGATCCGGCAAGGCCCTGAGCATGAATCGGGCTGCATCTCAGGCTAAGGTCTTGGTTTTCCGGTGAAGACTCTGTGGAGCCCTGCAGGAGAAGGCCAGGTAAGCACGTCTTAACTCATCTGCAACCTGAAGGACTGGAGCCTGCGCTGCATGGAGTGTGTCGTGCGGGATGTTAAGTACCTGTAGGTCCACAAAGCTTGTCACTACTAATAGTAGGTTAGTTAATAAAGTACTGATGCGGCATATTTTCTATTTAAATACCAGTGTGCAGTGTTAATGGGTCATGAGGAGAGCTCATTTGTGGTGAAATTATTCGTATTAACCCTTTATAAGACATCTTTAATACTTACCCTAGAAATACTATTTCCAGAAATTTCTAACATGAGACTGATATCATAGATGGAAAAGGTCAATGTTTAAATATGTGAACTGAAGCTTTATTTTCACTAAGCCAATCCGAACATCTAAAAAAATAGCTGACATATAATCTCAGAAATACCGAAGAGCTAAAATGTTATATCTCCCAGTAGCTGTGTGTGTGCCTATACACACACACACACACACACACACACACACACACACACACACACGGTTTGACTCTACAATGGTGTGGAAATTGTGAGCTCCAATAAACTCAGGCCTCGAAGCGCCTAATGAGGACATACTTTCAGTTGTTAATTCGGATCTCCTCCTGGGCTGTGGGGTATAAGCTTTTTCTGGCGATGCTGGATGTTGTCAGGATGTTGTCCACCCACCCTGCCAGCCCTGTGGGCACAGACGAACTAGCCCGCATTGTACTGTGTGCTGTGTCGCTAGGCTGCGGTGCTCCACATATGATGGACGGTGAGTCCAAGTTTTACTTACAGTTACCAACTTGAGGTTTGAATACGTAGCTCACATGGGCCATATGTTTGCACATTTGGTCCCTAGTTAGTGGTGTTATTTTTAGAAGTTGTAGAAACTTTGGGAGGTGGGGCATGACGGGAGGAATTTGATCCCTGGGTGGTGGCTCTGGGAGTTCTATCAGATTCCTGGACTGCTCCTCTCTCCCTTTGTCCTCTCCAACATGAGGTAAACACTGTTATACACTCTCACCATGAAGTTCTACCTGAGATGAGACCACGTTACTATAGTTTGACCTTTGAACCATGAACCCAAAATAAAACAAAACAAACCAACAAAAACCTCCTTTCCCTGTTTTTCTCATTCTGCCACAGAGAAACCAATACAACACTTACGCTGGGTTTATCAGGATGGAAACCATGGTAAACCTAGTACATCTGTATGAATATGAACATATATGAGCATATATGTCACCTACATCAGAAGGATACTGTACACTTGACCACAGTAACAGGACTGCTTGGGAGGTCAAAACCCTCTCAAAGCTGACTGCCAGCTTCACTTAGATTCAATAATAACTTATTAATTTAATAACTACTTCTAATTAGATTTAATAACTACAGTTTGAAACGTCTCTGTTAAAGGCATATATGTGACTACTGGAAGAACAATTTTCATTTCCACTGAAAGCAAGAAAACGGGAATTAGAAGACATTTCAGAGTGAAGGCCATTCCAGAACTCCTGGCCTTGGCTCCTACAGAGACTAGAGCTGGGAAGAGAGCTACACAAGGTCCCCAGAGTGGGGTGGGGCAGAGTTCCTACAGAGGACATGGGGCACATATTCCCAAAGCCAGAGTTGACCCTGCATGGCCTGTCACCAGCTGAGCCTGGGGTGAGTTGATTCCCCTGTGGCCCCTAGCATCACCGGCCTATCTACTGTCTTGGGATGATAATACATTCTTCCTGCTCACAAGCTCACAGTGAAAATCAGTTCAGTTCATGCATGGGAAATAGGACTATGCTTCAATGAAGAGTCTTTATTTTATTTTGTAATATGCATTGTAGACCAATTCACATATGATAAATGGAGGGCATGAAATTCTTGTGGCGATTAGTATTCTCATACCCGCAAGATATCTGCACATCCATATTTATAGCTGGGCCATTCTCAATAGGCAAGAAAGGGCAGAAGCCACAACGCCCTTTAGCTGATAAGGATAAGGAAAATGTGGTCCACACGCACGAGGAAGCTGTGTTCAGATGCAAAGAATGGATTTATGTCATTTGCAGGGAAAATAGATGGAACTGGAGTTCATCATGTTAAGTGAAATAATCCAGACTGAGAAAAGAAATGCTGCATCTTTGCTGTCATCAGCAGAATGAAGATTTAAACACACACACACACACACACACACATTCACACTCACTCAGTCATTGACATGACTGGATAGGAAGAGGACTGGGCAGGAAAGTGGAAGAGCAGGGGAGAATATAAATAGTTTTCACTAAGCATGTGTAAAGGTGTCATAATGAAACCGTATTTTGTAGACCCTAAACTTATACAGAAATGCTGCATTTTCACTTCCTTGAGGCTTTTGACTTTCGGTGGTCTTTAACACTCAGGATAAAGTTTAAAATTTCCTTCACAAAAAAAATCAAAGATAATGTGCTTGCTTCATATGTTAGACAATTATGATTTGCCATATTTAAACAATAAGAATAAAAAGATTTAATTACTAATATGTGAGTACCCTAATGCTGCTGCTTTGGGAGGGTCCAGTTGATGACATCGCCCCACAGAGACCACTGGAGAGGAACTTGCTTTAAAGTCTTGATTCTGGATCAGTAAGCCCAGCAAGCCATCGTCACTAATGGATTCATAGTAGGAAGGATGTTTTTGAAAGAAAACCCTTTCAATTCACAACTTTATGAAAGGCGATTTGCAGTCTAACATTCAGACACTATCTCTGAGGAATGTTTTCCAGTTTCATGTTCATCTTATGATATTGGGCAGGTGAAATCTACAGAATATCAGACTGCAAGGAATCTGTACTTAAATCCTTAAAGAAAAACAAACAAAAAAAATAACCAACAGTTCTATATTCTGGTCATTCGGCTGCCAAAATGAAGAGCTGTAACTATTAAGCTGTCAGAAAAAAAAAACCAAACATATATTAAAGGTTCGAGGCCATGACCCTCAGGGTTAATTTCTTTACACTAGCATTGTGCATGTACATACATATATGTGTATTTATGTATCTAGATGCATAAGAGTAGGTGTTTGGAAAGCTATGCTGATCCATGTCAGGACAGAATAGTAGATGAGCTCTGAGAGCAGCCAATCACAGGCCTGGGTGGTCTCCTACTCTCTGTGCTTCTCCCTTCACTTAGTGATTAAGCCAAGACTCTTAGTAGAGGCATTGCCACATCGTGCTCAGCCCTTAACCAGCTGATAGCATCCAATACAGGTATCAAGTACGACTGCTTATCTCTAAGGAACGCAGCAAAAGGAAAAGCTGGTTGTCAGCTTCAGAGCAGGAGTCCCATTAAACTATGTGCAGCATGAACCTTCCGTCCTGAGTGGTGCCTTGGAGGTAGGCTTGAGGGTTGGGGTAAGGCTTCATTCAACACAACTTCTTACGATAGAAACATGGTCATGGTGAGTCGCTATTCCTAGTGGATATGCACACAGCACATTTAGCATGGGCACACACGTGTGCACACACACCAGTGTGTTAGTAAACTCTCAACATACCCTTCCTTGCTGTAAGAACTACATACAGTCAGGTTTCCTCAGTGGAGTCAAGCCATTGCCTTTGTGACAAGAATGAAAGAAGCTGAAGCAGCCTTCAGCTTGTCACTTCTGACTTGATGTTCAATCGCCACAGGTCAATTTAATAGTGTTAAAAAGTAGTTTCTCTTCTCTTCCCTTCTCTCCTTTTCCTTCTCTCTCGTCTCATTTATGCGCCCCTGCAGGGTCCAGTGATGACCATGTGGGTGGGTGGGTAGGCTCGCCTGCAGTAGCTGCAGGGAGACATTGGGAGTTTCCCCACATGGCCTGTGTTTACTTGAGCAGGAATCTCTCCTTCAGAGAGGGCAGGATCCCTCCCCCTCCCCTGCAAGCTCTGCTGCTCCCCACAGGACTGGAGTTACAGACATGTGTGGCCAGCCTCGGCTGCTTATGGAGGTGCTGGAGATGGCCCTCGGGTGGTTGCTCAGGTCTCCCCAGCCCTTCATGCTTACATAGGAAGTTCTCTTAATTACTGAGCCAGCTCTCCAGCTCTTCTTTATAACCAAAGATAGGATCCTGGCTGGGGGGGGGGGGCATTGGGATATATTTGCTCTGTGTATTATTATGTAAATTCCCTGATCCCAGCATGTACTAATGAAGTCAATCAGGTTAATTCCAGGGGTACAACCAATTCAGCCCCTGAGCTGAGCGATGGAAAAGCTGCCCAGGAAAGAGCAGGAATTGATTCAACATTCTTTGCCCTCTGCTGGAGCCATTCATATGTCAGGTCACTCTTGTGTCAAGAGCTTCATGGTGAGAGATTGACTTACTCCTGCATTGGGATGAGAAGGGACAGCAAGCTCTTGTCCAGCTTCCCAGCTCACGCCAACTGGCTCAGAACACCACACTGCCAGAAGCACATCTGTTCCATGAACACATTATGTCTGTGCCTGTAAGGAGCATTATACAGGCAGAAGGAATTCTTCAGCTGCTTATTGTCCATCAAAGCAGCTTGATTGGTAGCAACAGACTATAACTCAAGGCTTTGAACTATAATACTGAATAAACGGATTTAACATAACCCATGTCTTTTAAAAATTATGTCTATCTACAGCTGGAGTAAACAGAGACGATTGACATGAAACACAATCTGCGGCCATGAGTAGGCTGACCACACCTCCTACTGGGAGGGAACAGCGAACCAACAAAGGAGCACTTGTGTAATGGAGGAGCCTGGGCCTGGGGGAGACAATCAACAGCTTTCAAATTTGACCAATTTTCCACTCAGTGAGGGGGACCCCTTGTTTGGAACTAGGGATTCAGGGCCATAGGCACCGGATCCCGTACTTTTGGGCTCCCAAAACAAGATGCACTATGGGAGCGAGTGACAGGGAGACTACTAAAAATAGAATCTAGGTAATCCAGAATTGTGTATATTTGTTAACCTACACTGATCTCACTCTCCGATGGAGAATGTGTTTGTATTTTTCAGGATGCAGCGAGAGAGCTGGGGCCCATCTAACCCT
>PVHP010006947.1:9030-58050 GCA_004024765.1 Zapus hudsonius | reverse complement strand
AAACATGAGTGCAGCCTTCAGTATGGTAAATTGTGATGAGTTTTGAGGAGACTTGAAACTTCGGTATAGAGCACAGAACTCCCCATTTCTATGGGATGACAGTTTGTAGGCTAAAGAAAGTTTGATGTGGATTTAAGAGTAACAAGTTTACTTACAGTCCTTCAAATGTTACAGCAAGCAGTGGGGTGGGATGTACCCTGGTGATCAAGGTGGTACCCGGTTTTAGATCAGGTGTCATCACATCTGCATATGTCATCAAAGACCCTGTATCCATTACTGTTCTTTGTGCTGTGCCAAAAGGAACTTCAGGAAAGAAGTACCTAGAACAAGGGTACAGTCCCTCATGGTGGAAAAGTCATGGTGGCAGTGATTTGAAGCAGCTGGTCACATTGCATCCAGAGTCAGGAAGCAGAAAGAGATGTATGCTGGAGCCTGGCTAACTTCCTTCCTTCTTCAGGAATTCTTCCTTCTTTCAGTCCAGAACGCCTGCATGGAATGGGGCCATCCACAGTCACAATGGGTCTTCCAATATAAATTAACCTCATCTAGAAACTCCCTTACAGAAATACCCAGGGATTTGTCTCCTAGTTGATTTTAGATCCAATTAAGGTGATAATCCACATTAACCACCCCTGACCCTTTCTTGATACCATAATGAGTTGACTCAACCCGAAGGCTAATGGGTCATGGACTGTGTTATACTCAGTATCTAGCCTATTAGATTTGTCCTAACCCATAAATTAGGTCATAGACTATAGACTTAACCTAATTATACATTCTAAACAGAACTGTTTGCCTAAGTCAATGCAGTTTGATTGATATTGCATATAGGTGAGGGAGAATAAACTCCTCCCTAGGTCTCTCCTCTCTGTCTGTCTCTCTGTCTCTGTCTCTCTCTCCTTCCTCCTGGCTCAAGAGTCAAGCAGTTTATTCTGCCATGCTTTCTCACCATGATACAGCACTGTCACCAGAAGCCCAAAGCAATCAGAATTCCTGATTTTGAACTATTTTTACTAGAACCTTAAGGAACACGAACCAAAATAAACCCTTTCTCTATGTAAGTTTTCTCAGTTTTTTCATAATTATAAGAAACAGATAGTTAATACACATATCAGATAATATTTATATGCCTTTTGCCCTGTTAATATCAGTGGGGAAAAATGTGTGGTCCACACAAATATATTCCACTAAAAACATATCAAATTGCTTCAAGTTCATCTTCCAGAAGCAACTCCATAATTACTGACAAAGTGAAGCCAGAGTGGATAGAGCTTTTTCAATTTACATCGAGCTCTAACCTTATAAAACACTTTTTTTTAGAGCCTCTTACACAAGCCTTGTCAGGGCCTTGTGCAAGGGAAATGGCTTGAATGAAGTTCATCCTTACAGACTTTATGGTACTTCAAGTCTACATGAAGGGCCAGTGAGATGCTGAGAACTCTCTTCTCTGGTAGCAGGAACTTGACTCATGGATGCTCTCGTACTACCTTCAGGAACTACATGTGCTTATCAAGCTGGTTCAGCTGGCCTGGCTTGAAGGATGAGAGTGGAGACCTCTGCTCTGGTAAATAACTTGGATGGGTCTCGAGCTTATGGGGAGATGATGGCCCTCTCACAGCCCTTGATGAAAGCAACTCTTACAAGATGTTAAGTTTTAGATTTTATTTTATATGTATATGCAATGTAGTTTGATCATATTCATTGTTATTACCTTCTTTTACCCCCATTCCTGCTGACCCATGCCCCCTCTACACCCCCATTCCTGATGACCCTTCCTCCTCTACACCACCCTTCACCTATCTCTAGTTCATCCTTCCAACCTCCTTTCCTTCCTTTCTCTCTACCTTCCTTCTATCCTTCCTTCTTTCCTCCCTTCCTTTCTTCCTTCCTTCTATCCTTCTCTTTCTTCCTTCTCTTCCTTCCTTTCATCCCTTCTTTCCACACCACCCTTCCCTTCTTCCCTCCTTCCCTTTTTTCTTCTTTTACTTCCTTCTTTGAATCCCTTCCTTTTTTCCCTTCCTTCCTTCCTTCCTTCCTTCCTTCCTTCTTTCCTTCCTTCCTTCCTTCCTTCTTCCTTCCATCCTTCCACCCTGCTATCTTTCCCTTCATTTTCCTTCATTCCATCCTTTTCTTTCTTTCTTTCTTTCTTTCTTTCTTTCTTTCTTTCTTTCTTTCTTTCTTTCTTTCTTTCTTTCTTCTTTTCTTCCTTCCTTCCTTCCTTCCTTTCTTTTTTTCTGATTTTTTCATCCATTTTAATTAGGAAAAATAAAATATTTTTAAATTTTTATTTCAGATTATTATTTTTAATATATCTTTATTGACTATAATGAGTTACATTATTTAGTAGGCAAACAATGAGTTGTTATCCTCAATTCCCCAATGCCCCTCTTCCCCATCCCCAATCAGCTGGATATCCTCCTCGGGGGTCATCTGGATTCCTCATTCACTGCTGGTGGGATTGCAACCTTGTTCAACTGCTATGGAAAGCAGTGTGGAGACTCCTAGACAGAATGGACATAGAACTACCAATGGGCCCAGCTATCCATTTTTCTTTCTTTCTTTATCCCTTCCTTCCTCTATTCCATTGTCTCTTTCTTTTACTTTCTTTCCTTCCTGTGTGCAGGCAGTCACCACTGCTGTGTGTTCATGATAAAATGTCACATCCAGTTTACAGGTTTCCTAGTGCTCCTTCTCAGTCCATGGCTCTTTCAGTCTTTGCACCTCCTCCTCCACATTGTTCCCTGGGCCTAGCAAGGGTGATACACATGCCACTTTAAGGGGTGAGAATTCAACACTCACTTGTTCTCAGTACTTTGACCAGTTATTTAGTATCAAATCTGTTATCTTTCTATTCATGGAAAGAAAATTAAGCATGAACCTTTAAACTAACATTTCAGGGCATATTCTATACATTACTCAATAATTAATAAAGAGAAAAGTAAATTTGACACACTGAAAATGATTTTCAGTAAGTGGGAAAAGAAAAGCTTTCGATACTCAAATCTCTTTCCTCCTAAATACGTTTTTTAGTTGTTGTTCATGAAACATAAAAATACTATTTCAGAGATTATTTTTGTTATTCAAAACAGCTTAAGATAAGAATGTTTTTCAAAACAAAGGCAGTAATAAGAGTAAAACATGTCCTAAATAGTAAAATTCAAATATTGCAGAACATTTAAAGGACAAATTAGGGGCTGGGGAGAGGATATGAACATCTGCTGGACAAGCAGGTCAGAGACAGACGGAGTTTGAATCCCAGCATCCAAGAGTAAAGCTGGGTGTTTCTCCACACTCCTGGAACTCTGGTCCTGAAGGGAGCAGAGACAGGAGAGTCACTGTAGGCCAGTCTACATGAAAGCCAGCAGCTCTGGGGTCAGAGAGAGACTCTCTCAGGGACACATGAGGAAGAGTGAAAAAGGAGGTCATCCAGTGTTCCCTGGCTTCTGCATGCATGCACATAGGACACATGTGTATACAGCACATTCGCCATACCAAGCAAACACCAGACCCAATATACCACAAACACACACACACACACACACACACACACACACACACACACAGAGACACACCCCCACAACACATACACATACACAAGTCAAAAGAGAATGAATTAGACAATAAACTTGGAAATGATCTAAGCATTCAGAAGAAATTAGTATAAAAGTAAATTGAAAGAATTGTTAACAGATATAAAAACTAATTCATAAAGACTCAATTTCTGAATAGTATAATAGTTGTTTTTCACTTTATTTATTTATTTGAGAAAGAGAGAGAGATAGAAACAGGCAGAGAGAGAGAAAGAGAGAGAGAGAGAGAGAGAGAGAGAGAGAGAGAGAGAGAGAGAGAGAGAGAGAGAGAGAATAGGAGCTCCAGATCCTCCAGCCACTGCAAATGAACTCCAGATGCATGTTCCCCCTTGTGCGTGTGGCTTTATATGGGCACTGAGGAATCGAACTTGTGTCCTTCTGCATTGCAGGCAAACACATTAACCACTAAGCCATCTCTTCAGCCCTATATTAGTTTATAAAAATAAAAATTCAGAGAAAATTTTCCAGATGTAACAAGTTGTCTTACATGAATGGGGTGCCCTTTTCAGTCTACATTAAGAGAGATGGACCTAGATGACTGACATGGAGCTTAAATGAGGCTCTGGACTGTAGCTTTTGACATTAATAAGAATATTGGTCAGCATTCTCTCTAGAAGAACAGAACCTATAACAAGAATATTTATTATAAAGGGGATTTGTTGCATTGGCCTTGATTCCTGGTCTGATCGAGTTGACAAAGGAGATTTAATTATCACAATGAAGAAAAGAGTTAAGAATGAGAGATATTGGTGTAGATTGATTATATTTTGCGTGGGTAAAATGACATGAATTTGGTGGGAGGCATTAAAGGGACATACAATGGAGTGAATTTTTATATCTCTAAAATCTGTTGCTGAAGATACCACAGGCTGCTGTCAAAATAAACACCAAGAGACCCCACTGGATCTGGAAAGGAAGCCAGCCACCAAATGTTAGCCTGTGTAGTGCTGGAAGGTGTTACATGAGCTGCCAGGTGAAATTGGCCATTAATATTCAGAAAAAGCAGAGGACACTGCTATACAACACCAACAGATGGTCTGAGCATGCAGAGATACTGCTATACATCAGAGACCAGTAAGGCAAGAAGTGTTCATCTGTGCAATAGTGGCACTTAACCTCAGCAGGTTATCAAAGGCTCTCTGATTGGCTAAGAGATCTGCTCAATGGCAAGGAACCCTTAGCTGGAACTGGGGTCCAATGCAAATTCTTATGGAGACCAAGAACCCAGACTCCAAGGGGAAACCATGGACCTATAGAGAGGCTACACCATTAGAATCTCACCAAATTAACAATGTCCCATTTAACATATACTGACCTCACTCGCCATTGGAGATTCTGTTTGTATTTTTCAGAAGGTAGCAAGAACTATGGACAATCCAATTCCACCCACAGGACATGGGATAATGGCTGACAAGATGAACCACCCCTAATTTATCTAGGACCCAAATAAAACCATAGAGGAAGAGGAGAGATGAGCAAGAGAGCTACCTCCACAGCAAGTCAAATAACTTAATCCAAGGGTAATGGAGACAGACACTGAGGATACTTAAAATAGTCCAAAGCAGAAACCCAGAGATTCTGAAGATCTCAACAGTAAAGTAGACTTAAAACTCACCCATCATGGCTCAGGGAATTTTGCAGAAGGAGGAGGCAGAAAGAATGCAGGAGCCATGGTGGGCAGAATATCAAAGCTCTGACCCCCTCAACAACAACAAAACTGGCTGCTGCTTGCGAATTCATAGCCCTCCATCCCATGGACCAGTCCAGCAATCCCACTGAGGAGGGCCTGAAGTGGGTTGGGGGCATGGAGGAGGGAAATGGGGGTACCAAGTCAAGACTTGTTCATACAGTGTTTCTAATTATTAACAATGAATAAATTAATTAAAATAAAAAAGAATAATTTAAAATCTACCAATGAAGTGGTGTTTCAACACAATTAAAAATAAGCCATTATTATGTGCATTTATAAAAACATCACATTTCAACCTGTATTTTAATAATATAAATTATATGACAATTATATTTAGTTTTGTTTTGTTTGGTTTTGTTTTTGAGGTAGGGTCTCACTCTATCCCAGGCTGACCTGGAATTCACTGTGTAGTCTCAGGGTGACCTTGAACTCATGGTGATCCTCCTACCTCTACCTCCTGAGTGCTGGGATTAAAGGCATGCACCACCACGCCCGGCTTATATTTAGGTTTTTAAGACTAAGAAAACAATTTTGCCAGAATTTTTATGCTTTAATTTGTCTTTAGAGCTAAAATATTTTGTCAGAAATTTAATTGGAAATTAATATAATTGCTGGCTTGAAATTTGTCATTTCAAAATACAGAAACACAGCCAGACTTCTCCTTAAAACATTAGCTACTGAACCAATAAGTTGTGGTTCTAATATAATTTTAAAAGCTGACCAATTTCAGCTAGTCAACAGAAGGTCATGTACTGTTCACCAGCAGAGCATGAAGCTAAGGTTGTGCAAACTCTTAGCTATTTAAGATTCATCTTGTTGAACAAATTTGGATTGATTTAATTCCACTTGCCTGGCTCTTACATAGCTCTAAGGAAACACAAAGAGTGACATTAGAATTAAAATTTCTGGCAAATATTGTAGCTCAGAGAAGCCAAACAATAGGATGGTAGGGAGCTAGGAAACTCCATGGTAGCAATCCAGCCATTTCTGTTAGCAAAAAGGGCATAACCCAGGTGGAAGGTACCTATTTTTAAAGGGAAAGCTAGTGTTTCAGAGTGTTTCATTTGGCCCTTCTTTGGCACCTATGGGACCCTGTCACTTCCTTAGCTTGTCGGTGGTAGTCAACAGTGCTTCAAAATCTTTGCAGATTTCTGGAATTGTCTTCATTCAAACGAGACTCGAGCACATCCATAAATGCAGAGCAAGAACTGATGGGGAACCTTTGCAGAAATCTCAAATCCAACATAAATTGCCATCCTGTTTTTCAAGTTAAAAATTTCTGGCAGGTCATTCTTTTTTTTCCAAATTAATTTTGGATCATAAGCTTCTATTAGTTGGTTTGTGCTGGCACCGCATTGCTGAAAGAAAAAAAAAGCCAGCAAGAAACAGGGAATCTTGGAAATTGTACATGTCTGCCCCAAGTCTCTCAGCCCCATCCTATAACCCAGAAAGTCTTAGATCATTTGGATCTGCTTTAGATAAGCTGACTAGAGTGAAACCAAATCATTGAATCTTCTAAGCTTCTCTCAGTCATAATTCATTAAAGGACGACTCATGTTCGCCTTTATGAAATGGTGGAGCCAGACACCGATATTTGCTGGCTCTCCTTCCATCCAAAACCTTCCCAGAAGTCCCACTGCCAACTCATGAGCAGAACTTTCAGTTTCTGCATTGCTGTTTTTCAAATATGGAAAAGTTATACTGGGAAATTCCCGGTGGTCTTGTTGGGCCACTTGCCTCCATTTTTGGTTCACAGTCTCCATGTAGATCTGTGGACACGTGTCTTTGTAGGTGCTCACAAACCAGCCTGCTGCCTGAAAGACCTCATACCCATGAGCAGCAAAGGTGGATACCACCTTAGTCTTTCTCCTGCTGCCAAAACAAAGTTCCAGGTGTGGGTGTCCTGGTTTATAATGGCAAGCCTGGTATCCTACGCCTCTGAGTATTTTATTGTCTAAGTACTAGTAGAATTTTATCAACTTAGTTTTGCAATTCATAGTCTTTACTGTAAGAAACCATTTGTGGTCAAATTGCTCAAATGTCTATGTAAATGTTATTTATTTTTGTACTCCCTTTCGCTCTTAGAGATAGCTATGTCTGAATAATTTTTGGGGTCACCCTTCCAGTGCCTAGCTGAGAAGCTGGTATTGTACAGGTAACACTCAGACATTATGTGTTGAATGGTAACTTATTCAAAATGTGCCCATTAAAAATAGGAATAGTGCTGGGCATGGTGGCACACGTCTTTAATCCCAGCACTAGGGAGACAGAGGTAGGAGGATTGCCAAGAGTTTGAGACCACACTGGAACTACATATTGAATTCCAGGTGAGCCTGGGCTAGAGGGATACCTGACCTCAAAAATAAATAAATAAATAAATAAAAGTGGGGGCAGGGTAAGGGGGGAATGGTTGGATTTATTGGAACAGTCTCCATTAAAATGAAGGTTTCATGCAACATTTTCTCTGGGTACCATGTTTTTGAGCCTTTTGATTATTGCTAGTTTGGATTTTAATTTTATAAGAAACAGGATCACATGCACATTATTCAAAAACTAAATTTTATATTTTTGGTTTTTTTCTTCAGATAGAAACTCATGTTTCCTATGTATTTTTAGGATTCACAGCATTACTTTGACTTTTTTTAAAATTTGAAATATTCAGAAAATTATTTTTAATGGCTTCTTGAAGTAAAAATTGTATCACCATTACTTGTTAACTCTTATACAAAAAGATAACCAAGGAGCTAAGTGTGGTGTTGCAAGTCTTTAATCCCAGCACTAAGGAGATTGAGGTAGGATGAGAGGCAGGAGTTGGAGTTTGAGGCCAGCCTGGGGTGACAGAATGAGTTCAAGGTCAGCCTGGGCTAGAGTGAAACCCTGCAAAAAAGAAAGAAGAAAGAAAGAAAGAAAGAAAGAAGAAAGAAAAGAAAAAAGGAAAGAAAAAAGGAAAGACAAGAAAATAAATATATACCCAAAGAAACTCCCTACACCCATACTTTTTGTATAAAATTTTTTCTATGGATGTTTTTTGTATGTGGAAAATCACAAGATAATGATTTTTATATATTGTTTGTAATACAACTATATTTATAAATTAATTTATAATGTTATCTGGAGCAGCAAAGGAAAATATTTTCCCTAAGAATATACTATGTGCTGAAAAGAATCAAATGAAATAAAGACATCACACCAGTCCTTGCTGGTAAGGCTCAAAAAACACCTGAGAAGCATCCTACAGGTACTCAAGGCTCTTTTTAGTCTTAGCCAGAAGGGTACTTTAGACCTCTTTAAAAAGTTGTATAAATTCTGCTTTATGTACTAGAATTATTGGTAATTTTTATACATGTACAGAATATATTTTGATTATAATTCCCTCCCATTAGCTTCTCTTTTTTGGACCCCTCTCCTTCCGATGTAACACCTTCTTCTTCCTAATTAGTATCTCTTCTACATTCTTCCTTTTTTGGTGACCCACTGAGTTTAATGAGGGTCTCCTTCATGAGCACAGGAGGAGTAATACCAGAGCGTGTGCAACTTACCAATAGCTGCCAGAGCAAATGTCTCCCATTCTCCCCACCACCATTAACTACCAATGGCTCTCACAGAGGAATGGAGGCCTCATTTCCTCATCCACCATTCATGACAATGTTGATGGGCAGATCTTGTGCAGGTAATACCAGTTGCCATGAGTTCATGAAGGCCATGTCTGGAAGACTGTTCCACAGCACTCCTCCCCATCCTCTGTCTGTGAAGATATCATATTCTAACATGTAGGCACTCCAAACTCCTTGTATCAAACTTGGACACTCGGTCAAGTGAAGAGTATTATACAGAAGACAATCTGCTGCCCTTGGTGGATGGACACCTACTTTGCAAAGCTCCCAGGAGGCTTGAGCTTAGGAGGGCCTTTGTCCTCCTAGCCACTTCAAATGGGTGGGATATGAGTGATAGAAACAGGGATTTGAATCCCAGCCCAAAGCAATTAGGGACTCACAGAAATTCAGAAGTAGAGGCTGTACTTGAGGTCATCTTGTTCAGTGGCCTTATTTCGCTTATGGCTCAGAGAGGGTGTGTGGCCCTTCCAGGATGTCATAGCCAGTCTGGACCTGAGAAAAGATACAATGAGACTTTAGGCTTTTCCAAGATTGGCAGCTGCAAATCTGTCCTTGGAGACTGATCATTTTGTTTAGTCCTCTCAAATTAGAAAAGTTCCGAATAGCAATCAAATGATTACTTTTTTTATTCCTTATGTCACTATATCACAGTTCTTAGTGTAAACACTTAAAGAGTTTTATAAACTAGCTCAACATCTCTAATATTCACAATGATTAGGAATATAAAACTATATCAATTTAGCTGAATTCACATAGGGTTACTGAATGAAAGCTCAGGAGTCTCTGAAACGTCTATTGTCAGAAAGTTCCAGCACAGTGAGCATTCGAGGAGAGCCAGTCATGGGCATGTCAAAGACACTCACCAAATATACAGAGAGGGGGGGGGCACCAGGGCCACCACCTTGTGGGTCTGGGGTATGTGGGTACTGGGGAATTGAAGTATGCTACCATCTCACCATCAACTTGTGGTCATATAGTGTCTAAGATGGATCTAAATGTCATACCCACTTCACTGGAAGGTTCCCTATTCTGGACTTGATGACATCATTTTCCACTGGATCAACCTAACAGTCACCTGTCTGCTTGTTTAACATCAAAGGTAGGCATTTCTCTGTTGCATTTATTGAATTTTCATACATACACAGAACATACAGACAGAACTTACGTGTATTGTGCCTTGAATTTTCTTGAAACCAACTGTGTGAGTTTTAAGCAAAACCACAAAGACTAGAGTGGAAAATGTAACCTTCATAATCTCTTTCAAAGAAGACGCGCACGTAAAACATTCATTCTACAAAGGATATTATCCCAAATGAACAGACTGTGTGATGTTTACTGGAAGAGTTCCGAGATGGTGGGGAACACGGGATGTGTGTGGTCTATAGCAACAGCGTGCCTGAGAGATAGCCTTTGCTCAGTCTGCACAAGCTTGCATGGCAGCCTGAACAGAGTCTGACCTCACATGGCTGCAGCAGGAAGGAGAAGAGACAGACGATGTGCAAGCAACTATAAAATACTAGGAGGATTAATGAACATACTTTAATGGGTGGTAAGAAATTAAAGACCAAGCATAGTTTGACATGCCATTTCCCTAACAGCATTTAAGCTCTTGATGTTTTACTTCCAAAAAAATAACTTGCAAATTTCACTATGAAGTTGGCCCGGGAGGTGATATATTTTTGGTCAAAGGCTTTTTTGATGAGTCTTAAGAAACAACAAGTCCATACTTCTTTCATTTGTAAGCTTGACCCCATGTGGAGGTATGGGCTAGGCAAATAAATAGCAAGAATAAGAAGGTCTTTATTCCTTTCACATTCCCTTGACTTTGTCCTTTGTAACATGGTGAACTGGAAAGGACATTGAAGCATTAATACGGCTAGGTGAGGAGCTCACATTGGCCCCTGAGGAACACTTTTCAATATGTTACCCTGTGAGACTAAGAAAATTCGCAACATAGATCATTTGATTCAATCCCCTGTAGAACGAAGAAACAGTGTCGATTGCTCAAAGAATATGCACTGAATCTTAAATACTCAATTAATATTTATTGGGTACCTATAGCATGGGTATTCAATAAATATATACATCGCTGTTCAATAAATACTGGGTGAAGAGTTCATGGATTAGTGAGGTCTCTGAAGATGGGGGTCAGAGGCAGTGAGACCAGATGGATGCTTATAGTCATCTTGCAGTTTTGTTGGGAGGGAACTGTGCAGAGGAAGGACATGTGGGAGAAGCTGATGGTACATTGAGGCTCACTGGCTGTGATTAGAATTTAGAAGAGGAAAGGGTTAAATAGACTTAGGGCTTTGAATCTGTAGAGAAAGAGTGCTCACAGTATGGGAGTGAGCAAAATGGTGTTATTGTTAGCTGGGTTTGGGTGAAGCCATGGGAGAAGCCTTCACGTGGACCAATCATGGAGTCAGAACCTTCCACTTGGTTCTGGGCTGAGCTGCAGCTGAGGCTGCTTCAGTCCATCTATCAGTGAAAGCATTCCTGTCAGCCATGAGAGAGACTGACATTTTAGCCATTTTAGACTAAGAGTTTGTTGTCTGTTTAGTTATCACTCAACGATCCAAATTATTTTGTGAAATGGGTATATTTTATTTAAACCCAGAATGTATGTCACATGGCTGCTAAGACAATTGTTGTGTGTTTGTGGGTGTGTGTGCATGTGTGTAAGCCAGAGTGCAAACTTGGTATTATTGTCATCTCTCAGCTATACCATCCACCTGGTTTTGAGACAGGGTCTCTCACTGGTCTATAACTCAACCATTGGGCTACACTAGACACATAGGCCAGTGCTCCCTCAGTCTCTACTTCCCCAGTGCCTGGATGATAATCTTGTATAGCACGTGCAGTATTTCTACCTGGGTTCTGGGGATCAGACACAGCTCCCCATGCTTGTGAGATAAGAACTTTACTGACTCAGCTCTCTCCTCGACCTCTGACCAGTGTGATTTTGAACTGCACGAATAAGGTATCCAAATCGAGAGGGCAATGCGGTGTGGAAGTGCTTTCCTTTCTTATTTTCTTTACCACTACCTGGAGAACCTTTGGTCCATGACAGCGAGGGTTTTTGAATTTGAGAAAAAAGATGTGACTCTGTGGGAAGAAGGCAAAGAGCTCCATGGCCCAGCAGGAGGAGAGGATGGATGGGGAGGAGAAGTAGAGCATTTAAGAACTTTGTAAAATCTGTGAGGCGATTAATCAGGGGGAAGAAAGCTTTCATGAGGAGCCAATAAGAATGGTGAGGTAGCAGGCTGGGCATGATGGTGCTCGCCTTTAATTCCAGCACTCAGGAGGCCTAGGTAGGAGGATTGCTGTGAGTTCGAGGCCAACTTGAGATGAATTCCAGGTCAGCCTGGGCTAGAGAAAGACACTGCTTTGCAAAACCAAAATGAAACAAACACACAAACAAACAAAACAAAAAAGTAGTGCTGAGTATGTGAATGTTGAATGCTCAGTCTTAAATGGAAGTGTGTTTCCCTCCCTAAGGCTCAGGGGACACTGCAGAAGTGTAGGAATTGAAAAACTGAAGGAGTAGAGTGTGCACAGGTTGAGCCCAGGGGCATCCATCATGGAGGGAGGGGCTTGTGAGGCTTCATCCCTTCCCCAGGGTTTGTGTGTGCTGAAGGAAGAAAACACGTTGCTTTTTTTCAGTGAAGTAGAAGTTACATTAACTCCTTGCCCATGCTCCTGTAAGTAACCAAAAGGAAAATCATTGGGTTACAAGAAAAAAAGAAGAAAGAAAGACAGGAGAAGAAAGAAAGAAAGAAAAGAGAAGAAAGAAAGAAAAAAAGAAAGAAAGAAAGAAAGGAGAAAAAGAAAGAAAAGAGAAGAAAGAAAGAAAGAAAGGAGAAGAAAGAAAGAAAGAAAGAAAGGAGAAGAAAGAAAGAAAGGAAAAGAAAGAAAGAAAGAAAGGAGAGAAGGAAGAAAGAAAGGAAAGAAAGAAAGAAAGAAGGAAGGAAAGAAAGAAAGAAAAGAGAAAAAGAGAGAAAGAAAGAAAGAGACTGTCTAGGAGTAAAAGTGCAAGAAAAATTTCAAAGTAAGGAAATTATTGGATGATTAATTTTCCAAGCTAAGCTGTGCCTTGTGATTTGTAAGTGGTAACTAATAACATGGGTTTAAAAATTAAGTAGGCTAACTCCATGGACCCAGTGATTTGAAGCTACATATAGTTTAAGATGAGGCTGTTTGTTCAGCCTGTGGTTTTCACAGGCCATGTTGACCCTGACTAGGTCATGAGACCCCAGACCCACAGTCCGTTCAGTGGTCATCCAGGAAAATACAGTCCATCAAAGGGGGACACACATTTTCTGCAGCACTGCCCGTGGCTTACTTGCTGGCAACTAACAAAGAATTTTCAGTGTGAGCACAGGGAGGGTGGGTGAGGGCCAGGAGGTACCAAGGAGGGTGGGCACCCTGCCCTGGCATTCAGGTGGCCAATGTGCTTGGTGCTGTGGTTGAGCAGGAATGGGGACATCGCTAACCACAAGGCAAAAATTTTAGACCACTGCCCTGTGGGATTTTGTTTATTGGTCAGTTTTCCAAACAACTCCCCTCTGACCAAACATTCAAGAAGCTGAAGCTTGGAGTGAGGGAGGGAGGGGTGGTCTGCAGATGCACTGAGTTTTAGACTTGACCTTGAGAAATCGGCCCAGGACCCCAGCCTGGGACCTCCACAGGATCACTCACTGATACCTCACTGGGTTTAGCTCACAGCTTTTAGCTTTCATCCCTATGCTGTGAGGGAGTCTTTCTTTTTTCTTTTGCTTGTGGATGTGTTGTGTGTGCGTGCTGTATGTGCCCCTGTGGTGCCCCGTGCACTCACCTGGTGAGTTGGATGTCTTGCTCCATTACTCATCCACTCATTTTTGTTGGAGCCAGTCTTTGGGAGCTCTGGCAATTCCCAGATTTCTGCCCCCCTCCAGGACTGAGGTTACAGGAGCATTAGGCCATGCCCAGTTGTTTGACACGGGTCCTGGGTTTTGATCCCAGGTGGTTTCAGGCCTCCTTAGGGCCTCATGCTTATGTAGAAAGCACACTTAACCACTCAGCCTTCTTTCCAGCCTGAGGGAGTTCTTTCTGACATTATGAACTGTATCGTAGAGTCATTGCAACTTCTTGGAATAGTGTGTATCTACTAGACAGTGTTCTTAGCACATAATGCATATTTATTTAATATTTACTTTAATTCCACTCATAAAATACACACATACAATAAAGTACTGTTATTAATAGCTATAGGTTTTAGATGAGGAAATTGAGGCACAGGTCTATTCTATAACCTCCCTAAGATAAGGGGGTTGAACCATGGTATTCCTGCTGGAGTCACTGAGCTCATAACTGGAGAAGAGAAAGAAGACTGTTTTCCCTTCCTCATTCTAACTTTGTTCCTTGGATGAGGCCTTGTAAATTACATCGATAAAAGAGAGATTAACAAGAGGAAAACAAAGAGAAGCTTTTAGCATATTTATGAGGCCTAACCAGTGATGAAGGACTCAGGGAGAGGGTTAGAACCTGCACTAAGAGAGCATTGTGACAAAGTCTACATTTCAGACAAGTAAAAAGGCAAAGAGGAATGACTGTGAGTTTCCAGGCGTGACAAGGGTACACTGGGGTCCAATAAGAACAGTGATGGATGGTATGGAATTATACAAGGACAGGGCTTGAAATCAGCATGTAAGGGGAAGACTGGACATAGCAAAATTATTCTTTAAAATTATTTACTTCTTTATTTATGAGAGAGAGAAGAGAGAGAGAGAGAGAGAAGGGAGAGAATAGGGGTGCTCCAGGGCCACCTGCCACTGAACTCCAGACATATGCACCACTTTGTGTGTCTGCCTTTACAAGGTACTAGGGAATCAAACCTGGGAAGTCAGGCTTTGCAAGCAAGTGCCTTTAACTACTGAGCCGTCTCCTCAACCCTGAAAATTATTCTTAAAAATCCCTTAACTGACTTGTGGTGGGACATACAAATGATATTGTTTATACAATTCTGTACAGATAAGTCACCTTCATTGAAAGTTGAGAACCGTTATGAAAGACTAAGGAAGGAACAGAAAGTTGATCTACAGATGGCCTGGATACTCAAAATATTAGTTGCAAGGTCAGGATCAAATCCCCAGTGAGTAAGGAGAAATGAGTACAGAATTCAAGTAGAGCATAATGGCAGGTCTGACCACTCAGCATATACTTTTAACAGGGGAGATTTAATGTCCAACAGGCAAAAAAAAAATGATTCTTGGAAGGCAGAAACCTTATTTTTTTTTTAATGAAAAGCCCAGGCGTACACACAATAGATACCAAAGCTTACAGTATATCTGTGGTCTTCAAAGAGTAGTGAGTGACAATTTGAAAACATGTCTAAAGTATCTTAGGGGTGATAATGACAAAGGACTGAAGAACATGGAGACATTACATTGCTCCTTACTAAACATCCGGTTTGAATGTAGTATTTCAGCCATCACATTTTAACCACTCTAGGTTTAAGTAAAAGGCAATCATCAGTTTTACAAAATAAATTTGATTATTGAATAATGTAGGGCTTTTATCATAAGATCTCTGCTCGTTGGGTACATGTAGAGAGATGTATTCGGTCATCTTTGGTGTCTGATTTAGAGGGTCATGTATCTCACCTCTCATGCCAGACTGAGGAACAGATGAAGCCCACAGCCATGGCCAGTTCAATCAAAAGGTGTTTCTGAAGTATATTCACACCCTCATCACCACCACCATCACCAGAAAAAGCTTACACTTTGTTAAGAGTGAAGATGTATCCATGGGTTTGCTTGTAAAGACTGGGACATTTAGCTTTTGTATGTGTGTTTGTGATTTTTAATTCACACTGCTTTATTCATTAAAGATTGGGACATTTAGCTTTTGTATGCATGTTTATGATTTTTAATTAATACTGCTATATTCATTCCCTTTCTTACTACTTCTCATTTAGAAACTGAATATAAAGTTTTTCAGAGAAGAAACTACACAAGATAGAAATATCTATATCAAAATAGCATTAACTTATAAAAACAATGGCTCAGGAAGGGTTTGGAGGAGAGGGCAGAAAAGCATGAAAGTGATGGAGAAAATATTGACCCTGCCTTTCCACTCCTGGAAAAAGAAGAGGAAGAGAAAAGAAACTGACAGGATTCAGTGGTGGCTGAAATTTAAGAGAGAAGGGGTATCTGAATAAAATGGCTATGACATTATTTTTAAAGAACCTTAATGTCTACCTTCCAAGGCTCAGTGGTAAATTATAATCCCTCCTCCATTATGTATCATTTTAGTGTATTATTTTAAAATGAAAAACATTTCAGATTATTATAACAGACACTCATGTGTGCGCTAAGATGGAACAGATGCTGGTGTTCTGTATATTTTCTTCAGATCTGTTTTTATTTTTTAAATAAGCTGTATAAATACAGCTAAATGTGCATTTCTGCCTCTTCGCCTTGCTTCACGTCTGGGGTAATCAATCTTATAACGGGTGGATATTATTTTCAGCTTTCATTTTTAATTGTGTGTGTGAGTGTGTATGGCACATGTATGCCACAGTGCATATGGAGGTCAGACTACAAACTTGGTCCTCTCCTTCCACATATTTTTATTATTTATTTTTAAGGAGAGAGAGAGGGGGGGAGGGGAGAGGCATACTAGAGCCTCTCACCACTATAAACAACTCCAGACACACACACCACTTTGAGCATCTAGCTTTACATGTGCACTGTGGAATGCAACCTGGGCCACCAAGATTTGCAGGTAAGTACCTTAACTGCTGAGCCATTTCCCAGCTCTCTTCCACCTACATTTAGACAAGTTCTCTGTCTCCACAAAGGTGGAGAACATAGAGGAAAATCCATGTGCCCCCACATCTATGATACTTGCACTCAGGCACGTGTGTGTGTATATATACATATAGATGTGCAAAAGGATAGTTAATTGTATGCTACGTAAACAGATTGTTTTCACAGAGAAATGTCTGATTCACTGAGTTTAATAAAGGAAAGAGGGTGAGGTCAAAACAAGGCAGCACATGAGCAGGGCCTGCCTTGGCAGTACTGTGGTGAAGCCTCAGCTTCTATCTACTGAGTTGCTGGACCAATCTTGCTTTCAAAGGATCAAATTCTAGACTCCCATGGCTAGTTCCAACAGTCCACCTTCTTCCTTTGCAGGGGGGCTTCATCGTCACAGAGATGATCCTTCTAACACTGTACTTCCGGTCATTAGCCTCTTTTCCTCCATTAATCCTCTTCTCATCTCACCACGTCCTTCTGCACATCTTGGCCTTCGTCAGATCTGCAACCCTTCCATGAAGGCCGTGTCCAGCATTCGGGTCTCTATCACCTCTCACTTTTCCTGCTCACTTTCTCCAGAACCCATGCAACTTCTAAATGCAATGATTCACGCATGATCAATATCCTTGACATTTTCTTTCTTTTTCTTTTTAATCTCCATGCATTTGTGTGTGTGTGTGTGTGTGTGTGTGTGTGTGTGTGTGTGTGTGTATGTAATATGGCATTCTTGTGGGGGGTCAGAGGACTACCTTGGGCATCAGAACCTTGCCTTCCATCCCATGTGAGGCAGTGTCTTGTTCTCTGCTGCATATATCAGGCTAGCTGGCCTGTAGGCTTATGGAGATTCTCCTATCTCTGCCTCCAGGCACACTGGCATTATAGATGCTCCCTACCATGCCTGGCTTTATGTGTATTCTGGAGATCTGGATTCAGGTTGACACACTTCCCAGCAAGTGCTTTTGCTTACTGAGCCACCGCCTCAGCCCATCCTTCCCTGTATCATATCCTCTTGACAAATATCCTAAAGTTAGAGAATTACTATGCACTCCCCACTGCACACTTGCTCCTAAGTTGGGGACAAGACAAGAGCACACATCTATCACTGACCTCACATTAAGTTCCTGAGCACGAGCCTCCCATGGCCCTGGGACTGGAATGCTGGCTGAAATGATGCCCGTGTCCCTCCCACTCCAGATGCTTCCAGATGATGACAGTTTTGAGTCTTTTCTTTCCTCCTATCCCATACTGTTGCAGTCAGCTTTCTAGTTGCTGCGCAGAAAGAACCCAAGCAAAGCGGCTTGTTGGGGAATGGGTTTCTTTGGCTTAAGGACCCAAGGGGAGACTCCATCCTGGCAGGAAAAACGATGGCATGAGCAGAGGGCTGGACATCACCTCTGCCACAGCACTGCAAACAGCGGCAGGAAGGTGTGCCAAACTCTGGCAAGGGGAAGCTGGCTTATAACCCCCATACGTCCACCCCCAACAACACAGCTCTAGTGAGGTTCTAATTTCCGAATTGCCATCAGCTGAGGATCGATCTATCAGAACACATTCATCTGTTTGTGGGGGGCACCTGCATCAAACCATGACACATACTCTCAACCGATAACCCCATTTATTACTTGAAAGAGAAAACTCAAAGGATCAGAAGAGGGGTACACAAGCTACTTCCCCCACACACACTGTTCTCCCTTCCTCCAACTCCTCCCTTTACCAAGTCTCCCCTCTTTTCCTGCAGAAACCCCCTTCTTCAGTGCATCACATCTCCCTTTTGGTAGAAAACATGCTTTTTCTCCCATGTTAAAAAAATAAAGACCTTTCCTTGATTAGCTCTAATTCTCTGCTAATTTAAAAGCAAGCTCCTCAAAATATTTTTCCTATACTAAAGTTCCCCAATTTCTCTTTCCCTAACCTCTCTTTAAACCTCTGCAGCAAGACGTTTGCCCATGTGACATTCCTGAATTTTTTAATATGTAACCTACATTAAATTTCTCATTGCTTACAAATGGCAAGGCTTTTGAAAAATTGCTTAGTCACACAGAAGGTGAAACCCATCCCGTTTAACCAAATGTGAAAAGTTAAAATAAACACAATAAGTGACTACAGGCACAGTTCGTAAGCACAGGCAGTTTCAGTTTTGATCAACAGTTAGTCACCACGAGGTAAACTGGAGATGGTTCTCCAGTCATAACAGGCTGGCCCAGTAGTCTAAGTAGGCTACCCTGACTGGCCAGCAGGCCCCAGGGAGCCTCCTGTCTCCACCTCCCCACATTGTGATTACAAGAATGCACCAATTCTCTTGGTTTTTCCACCTGCGTTCTGAGGATGAAGCTCAGGTTCTTATGCTTATATGGCAAGATCTTTACAAACTTAGTTATTCTTGTCAACTACCAATGCAAACCTGAACAACTCCAGGTTTCACTGCCCTACCTTATATCCTCCTATACAGGGAGTCCCTGGCCTGTTGCTCATTTTTCTTGCTATGTGCACTCAAAACAGAGAGGTCTATTTAAAGCATAATTGGTCTTCATAGGAATAGACCAGTGAATGCATTCATTTTACGTTTACTTTAAATAATTTATCAACGCTGTGATGATTACCTCTCTGGTTTTGTACTGTAAAATTTTTTATATTTTTTGCTGCATTCTCTTGCATGGGTTCAATTTATATATCATTTCTTAGTAAACTATGTTCCACCCCTTACCAACAGCTTTGAGACTCATTGCTGGAAGTGTAAGTGGTAGTGTGGAGTGTTCTTTTTAAACTAGTTTATTGAGGATCATCGACAAACATTCCTAACGTTTGATCTGGGATGTTGTCCAAAGGTCCATGTGGTAAAGATTTGGTCCCCAGGGTGTTGTCACTATTTGGAGGTGGTGGAACCTTAGGGGCAGAGCTTAATGAGAGGTTTTCAGGTCATTAGGGGATTCATACTCCAAAGAGGTAGTGAGACCCTAGCTTCTTCCTTTATCTTTCGTTATCTGGCCGTGATATGAGCAGTTTTGCTCAGCCACATACTTCCTCCATGCCTTTCCATAGATAGATGCTTCTAGAATCACTGAATTCTTTCTCTGTAGGATGTGCTGTCTCTACACGTCTTTCCGTGTCCTAGGACCTGTAAGACTAGAAGG
The DNA here is from genome assembly GCA_004024765.1 of Zapus hudsonius. Taxonomy (NCBI): domain Eukaryota; kingdom Metazoa; phylum Chordata; class Mammalia; order Rodentia; family Dipodidae; genus Zapus; species Zapus hudsonius. Next base: position 38,226 of record PVHP010006947.1, on the reverse strand, counting down.
AGACAACAGATCAACATTTTTGCATGCCTGCTCCATGAAATGCAGTATTGGGTTTTGCTCAGCCCTGCAGCTGCCTTGGGGAGAGAGACCCAGTCCTTTCTTGGTGATCATTTATTTGCTCCACACCCAGAGGCATCCATGGGTAGCAGGGCCTGATGGTGAATCAAGGCTGCTACTATGGAAGAGAGAAGACCAGTGACCACAGGGCAGGGCAGGGTCACAGTGAGAAGGCAGACTGGCAGGAGACACACATACCTGACTTGATCCACTCTGAGCCTCCCAGGCTGCTCACTTTCTGGCTCACCTTCAGTTGGCAATACGTCACATAGGTTCCCCCTGGGTCTGGGCTGGTAAGAACAATAGAGCTGTATGTGGTGCACTTTCTCCGTGAATGATTAAGGGAATGTTCAGGCATAATAAACATCTGTGAAATCTCTTTTAGTCTCACTTAAAAAATAAAATACGCATTATATGTTAACTTTATCTATCATATTCTATAAGCTATGAAGTAACTAGTTATCCCTACAATGTTGTCTTTTAGCAATGTCTTCTTTAAAATCCATATACATGTGTATGTGTCCTATATACACATGCTATGTATATGCATATTATTATGCACGTGACCTTTTTTTCAACTATTTCCAATAGAAGCTGATGCAGGCAGCTTTTTCATTGCTGCAATAAAGAACCCAACTAAAGCTTCCTGTGGATGAATGGGTTTATTTTGGCTTACAATTCAAGGGGAACCTCCATCATGGTAGGGATAATGACAGCATGAACAGAGGGGTGGACAGGACATTACCTCCTGCCAACTTCAGGTGGACAACAGCAACAGGTTGTGAGTTTGGAAAATACAGGTCATCACTTTTGTTGCAAAATTTAAAAAAATATTTTTAAATATTTGTTTGCAAGGAGGGAGGGAGGGAGAGAAAGAGACAAAGACAGAGACAGAGAGAGCAGCATGAGAGAGAGAGAGCGAGACAGAGAGAGAAGAGAATGAGAATGGGCACATTCAGGCCTCTTGCTGCAAATGAACTCCACATGTATGCTCCACTTTGTGCATCTGGCTTTGTGTGTGATCTGAGGAATCAAACCCAGGGCAGTAGGCATTGTAAACAAGTGCACTTATTTATGAGCCATCTCCCCAGCCTCAGCTAAGTTCTGATATTCACTCTGCTTCCTTGGAAATTTTGTATTTGTTAGAAAAAATTTGTGTGTGTAGTAAACTCAATGAAAATACTTAGGTGAGTTGTGACATTTATAATAAAAATGTATTAAATAGTTCCCACAGAAGATAATAATTGCCACAATTAAGCAGATCCTTACAAAATCCTTGTGATGATCATGTCATGATGTTCAGTTTCAAGATTCTGAAAATGAGGCAAATAGAAGTGTAGTGACAGAAACAAATGGAGAAGCGGCCCATAACAATGATTTATTTCCTCCTAAATAAAATGTGAGTTTGGGCTGGCTACGTCCTTTGCATTTAGGTACTAGTATTAGTTACCTTTCCGTCACTGTGACAGAATGCCTGACAGAAACACGGTAAAGGAGGAAAGGTTCACTTTTGCCTGCAGTGAGAGAGGGGTCTGTCTATCATGGTGGGTGGGACATGGTAGTGCAGCTCACTCAATTCAGGAGGAAACCCAGAGTGACAGGAGTGGCCAGAGATAATACATCCCTAAGGATTGATCTCCAGTGTTCTTTTTCCTCCAGCCTAGGCTTTACTTCCTCTTTCCAGAACTCTCTAAATAGCACCACCAACTGGGGACCAAGAGTTCCAAACATGAACCTGTGGTGACATTTCAGATTCCAACCACAACAGTGTTGTCATTCAGCTATGATTTGGTCATTGGTTGTCAGTGAAAGAGTTGTGTGGCAGTTTCAGGGAACTTTCCATAAAAAGCACTCAATCTCTCTCTGTTTTTTTTTTTTTTTTTTGCTTTTTCTCTTCCCCTTCTAAGCTATCTGAGAGGCACACTTGATGTCTGAGGCTTTATAAACCATTTCGAATCTTGAAGAGAAGGGCCACAACTTTGAAGCTGAAAAGGGACCCTTGGCATCATCACGAGGCTGTGTCGTTATGCTGCTCACTTGGAAAGCTAAGTCCACTCCTACAGGAGAAAGTAAAGCTATCTGGTTTATGATATCTCATCTTAACAACATGCCTAAGGTCATATGGTTCCTAATGGCAAATCCCAGTTTGCCTGCTCTTGAGAGGCACCAGTCCCCTGCTGTAGTGTTACAGGATCCTCAGCAAGCAAGAAAGGCTCTTTTGCTTTAAAATGTTAGATGTTTAAGATAGTTGTACTTGGATCCAGAAAAAAGCTGATATCTGTGAGGGTTTGTAAATGTCTCCCAAAGTATTTGTGATTAGATTTTCTACTTAGTGGAGGTGCATCACTGAGGCGGATCTGGATTCTAGCCCTATGGTTTGTCTGTTCAGAGCCAGCTCATGCTTGCTGCTCCACTCTCTTATGGACATATGATGAAGTGAGCCAGTGTCCTCCACAAGGGTGAAATTTCCCCTGAAAACCGAAATGGCAAGGGTGAAATCAACCCTCGCCTCCCATAAACTGCTTCTGGTTGGGTGTTTGGTCCCAGCAACAAGAAGGTAACTGCAACAATAGTGTTTCCAGTTAGTCTATCCTCCTAATTACATTTTTCTTGGTCTGATATTAAATTGGGTCTATACCTTAAATATATACATAACACTTTTTGGAGAGAAGGATGCTAGAAGACCAGTGTGACCTTCAATTTTTTGTTTATTTTTAAAATTTTAATTTTATTTGTATATATAACATTTTTATAATTTTATGTTTATTTGTGTATAATACGCACATATTTGTATATATATGTGTGTGTTATATATAATGCATGTGTTATATATACATATGTATATATAATGTATGTGTTACATATATATAAATGCATGTGTGTGTTATATGTATAATGCATTTTGATCATATGTACCTCACATTATCTTTCCTTATCCCCCACAGTCTCACTGTATCACTGTACTTCTTTTTCGGTACTAACTAGTTGCCATACCTCAGAAGAGAATGACCCTCTCTATTTCTGGTAACTTTTAAGTGTCATTAGCTCATTAGACAGGAGACTGTCCTCCAAAGTCCTTCTGCTATCTATAAGAGAATGTTGACTGGCCCATCATGTACCGGTCTTGTGAGTTGAGCAGATCTGGTGTGAGTCCATGAGTGCAATAACCTTGTCATGCCCAGATGCCAGAGTTCCACAGCACACCTCCCCATCCTCCACCTCTCTCATTCTTCTGTCATATCCTCCATGATGGTCCCTGTACTCTGGAGGGGATAATGTATTTGTCTCACTTAAGGCCAAGTATTCCTCACTCCCTGACTTTCAGTATTTGAGCAGTATGATTCTTTATGTTGACTGCCTCTTACTGCTGAAAAAAGAAGCCGGTGGCTTTTCTGATTAGAGTCACGAGCAAAACTGATCTGCAGATAGAAAGATAAGTGTTTATGACCTTGAATTTTTGTTGCAGATGAACGCACACATGCATAATGCACACTGAAGAATTAGATTTCCCTGGAAATGAGTTCCAGCGGTCGCCACCTTTGCATGAAGGGAAGTATGCTTGAAGCATGCTGGCATGCTGGGGTCTATGTCTTACCAGGGAAATTGGAGTGTTGGGGACCGTGCTACAGAGGATATTACTTGCACAGTTCAGATGGTGGATCATAGAACATTTCTGTGGTCATTTTAAGAAAACTATTTTCACTGTACTTCAGTATTGCTCCCAGGATTATCAATAAAATAATAACAATGAATTGTGCTGTGTCCTTGAAAATAATGACAGCGGAGAGGGCGGATGATGATAATTCCTTGCATACAATTGATTTTATAGTTCTGCATACCAAAAGAATTAATTGAAAGGCTATTAAACTCACAAAAGCCCATAAATAGACAAATATAATATAGCTACACATATTGGTAGTTTGTGTATAAACAATCCTGTGATATATTGGAAAAATCATCTTCATATTATCAGTCAGAAAACAAAACAAAACATGAAAAAATTAAAGTAGTTTTATCTATAATAAATTAAAATTTAAAAGTGAATTTTACAAGATCAGAAAGCTCTAAAGGGTGTTCTAAAATAATGGAGAGGTGTGTTATCTTCCTCTGTGTGATGAATGAATGCTGAACATGATTGGCTTTTCCAAATTAATTTATTGGTTACAAACTTCTGACAAAAGTTGTATTGTAATTTGTAATGGAATATGAGTGTTTAAAACAATTCCACAGTTCATCTTCTCTCAGAACAAATCAGTGAACATAGAAATGATAATTTTGAAATTATAGGGCTTGTTTATGGGCATACCTCAAGGGATGAATGCTCGCCTCAAGTGTGTGAGGCTCTGACTTCTAAATTTAGTGCAAAATAACAACAGTAACACAATAAATGACAGAAAACCCCAAGAAACTAACTGTGATGATCAATTTTTTATATTATTTATTTGTTAGAAAGTGATATTTATATACATCACTTATATATAGAGATCTATATCTATATCTATCTATATCTTTATCTATATCATCTATATCTATATCTGTCTATCTATCTATCTATCTATCTATCTATCTATCTATCTAGAGAGAGAGAGAGAGAGAGAGAGAGAGAATGGGTGCACCAGGGCCTCCTACCACTGCAAATGAACTCCAGATGCATGCACCATGTTGTGGATCTGGCTTTACATGGGTACTGGGAAATGGAACTTGAGTCATTAGGTTTTGCTGCCAAATGCCTTATCCACTGAGCCACCTCTCCAGCCTTGTAATTGTCAGTTTTGATCATCAACTTTACTGGATTATGAAATGCCTAGAATGTCAGTAGGCACACCTTTGGGTGTATCTGTGCGGGTGTTTCCAGTGAAGATTAACTAACTGTGGGTGGCATCATCCAGTTGGCTGGAGTCCCAGACTGAATACTAGGGGAAAACAAAAAAGTCAGCTGAGCTCCTGTAGTCTCCCTTTTCTACTTCCTGCTCTGCAGAGCTGGGCCAGCAGCCTTCGTGTCTATAATGAAACTCTCCTCTCTCAAGCTGCTTCTTATGTGGTCATAGCAATGAGAAAGTTAACAAATACACCAGCGAATCATAACAACAAACTAGGTGAAACAGTGTGGTATACACAAACATATGAACAGGACTATAGACCTCAAAATACGTGACAGTTCAAGATGAGGCAAAAAAATAATTAAAATGGAGGAATTTAGGTAGATAACGATCTTCTATTTTATAGCAAGGTGAAATCTGAGGTGTGTGTGTGTGAGTGTGTGTGTGTGTGTGTGTGTGTGTGAGAGAGAGAGAGAGAGAGAGAGAGAGAGAGAGAGAGAGAGAGAGAGAGAGAGAGAGAGAGAGAGATTTCTGGGTAGGAATAAACTTTTTTCTATATAACAGGTTATACTCTTATCACCTAACCCTGGCTCTGTTACCCTGCGGGCTCTTCTCTGTGGGGTTATGGTAGTCACTGTGGGGCATGAAGGCCTCAGTCCCTGGGGGATAGCAGGGGACAGGGGAGGTCCATATTTCAGGGTCGGGGTGTTTCCTATGCGCTCTGTGGCTCTTACAATCTTTCCACTCCCTCTTCTGCAATGTTCCCAGGGCAGGCCTGTTGGCAATCTGATTTAAGCAAAGAAATTGATGTACACAAAAGGAAGACTAGATGAGGCTCTAGGAAAGCCTTCACCTCGGGTCTGGGGAAATGGCTTGGTAGGTAAGGGCCTGTGAAGGCCTGAATTTTATTCCTAGCACCCAGGGAAAAAGCTGGGCATGGCCATTCGTGCTCCTAATCCCAGTCTTGTTGGACGGGGAGCAGGAAAATTGCTGGGCTTGCAGGTCAGCTAGTTTGCCTACAGGGGTGGGATGAAGGCTCTGGATTTAGCTGAGAGGCTGTGTCTCAAGGAAAAACCACAGGAGAGCAATAGAGGACACCTGATGTCGTCATGCAGCCTCTGCACAAGTGCACATGGTCTGCATGCTCCTGCAGAACCTGTGCATGCATTCTACACACACACACACACACACACACACACACACTCACACATACACACACATACCTACATACACACATGCACACATGTACACACACACTCACACACACATACACACATGCACACACACATACACACAGACATATACACTCACACACACACACATACACACATACCTACATACACACATACACATATGTATACACACACACTCACACATACACACACATACCTACATACACACAGACACACACACTCACACACACATATGCACACTGACATACACACATACACACACTCAGACATTAACATACACACTCACACACACATTCACACTCACACATACACACTCACACACACATACACACTCACACATACACACACACATACACACACTCACACATATACATTCACACATACACACATACACATACACAACACACATGTCCAATTTTTCTATGTCAAACAAGCAACATCAAATTAAGAGGCAAATGCGAACTCCAGTCCTGGGATGTAGCTGAATTGCTCCCTGGACACATTGTCCAGAGAAACAAACATAACTAGTGAAGATTACATATTAAAAAACTAGCCATTGAAAGCCTCTGAAATTATTCTAAGAACTAATATCAAATGAATGAATAATCAAGAAAATCTACTAAACTCACTAAGAACAAAATGTAGGATGTAAGTCACGATTTCGCTATACCACTTTCACCCCAATTTGATGGATGTTTCATTCTGGGCAGATATGGCCCAAAATGACAATGGCTCACTCCCAGATCAACTCCAGGACCAGTGGTGTGGCCTGTTTTATTTTTTCATTTTAAATATTTTATTCATTTTGGAGAGGAAGAAAGAGAAAAAGTGAGCAGGCATGTTATGGCCTCTTGCCACTGCAAATAAACTCCAGACACATTTGTCATTTTGTGTGTATTTGGGTACTGGGGAATTGAACCCAGGCCCTTGAGCTTTGCAAGCAAGTTCCTTTAACCACTGAGCCATCACCCCAGCCCCCCCCCCCCCCAGCATGGATTCTCATTGAGAGAGGCAGGCCAGTAGCATTTCTCATTCCTTCCAACTCTCAGTTACTCTGAGTTGGAGAAGTCAAAGTTGTGGTGAACATCGTGTGCTGACAGGTTCTCCAGCCAGGCCCTACTAACAGAATGGAGACTAGACACTAGGAGTCACAGGGAGACAACTGTGAACCAACCGGTCATCTGTCAGCAGCTCATTTATGGGGCAGGCAGGCAGGCAGGGCAAGAGAGCTAATCCAGCAAGACCAGGCTTCTATCCTAAGCGTGTCTAGAACAGTGCTCAGAAATTTTGCTCAGAGAGAGGCAAGACACAGAGAACTTCAAATTTCCCCAAACTGCTTTTCATGAAATTATAGTACATGGAAATTCAAGCCCTAGGTACACGGCACTCTTGAAAGAGATAGCTCCTTTAATTAAAAGCCATCAGCAAACCTGCAGATCAGCCAGCTTGCCAGGGAACCAAGAAGAACTCCCTTGGACCCAGAAACCTTCTCTTACCTGAGGGGGAAGAACATACTGTGGAGTGGTTGTGTGCCCACAGGGCATCATAGAAAATAATCATCAGCAGAGAGTAGTGAAGTTCCAGGCTTGGGTGTGATCCCAAATGAGACAGGCAGTTTGACAGAGGGATTAGGTAAAGAGACAGTCCCAGAAAACTATTACTGTAGTGGCCCTAAAAGACTAAAGCCATAAAGCCAGCTTCAAATGCAGTTTCTCCAGACTCAGGACAAATCCAGGTGCAGGTTTCCCCTAGAATACACACCTTCTCTTTAGGCATCAATGGATTTCCAAAATAATATTTTAAAGAGATGAGGTATCTCATGGTAGAAACCACTGAGCTGACCCAGTGCTCTGGTTGGGGTTACTACATACTGCTCTCTTCTGGAGGAAAAGAGAGGTCAGTGGAAAAACAGAAGACCCTGACAGGAGCAAAGGAAGCCCTCAATGAAGACCAGCATGACAGTTCTATAGATAACCTCTTACCTCAAAGCATGGGGACCTGAGATTAATCCCCAGAACCCACAGAAGAGTATGGGACTTCGAGGAACACGCTTGTAATGCCAGGGCTGGGGATATAGAGGCAGGTAGGTCCCTGGGGCTCACTGGCTGGCAGTCTAGTAGAATTAGAGAGTCCCAGGCCAATGAGGAGCCCTGTCTCAAAAAAAGTGAGTGGTATTCATAAGAGGCTGATCCCTGGCCTCATGGGAGGCCAGTACTAAGAATCTGGCTGAAGGTCAGAGCACACTGGAGGATGCCAGTGAGTAGCCACAGGGATCAGGTGACCAAGAGCGCCAAGTACACTGAGTACCATGAATGAATCTGTGCTGATATTGAAAAATATTAACCAGCAAATAAAATGAGGAGGAGGAAGCTTTCTCTTCTTGTTCATTTGCTGATGCTCATTAACTTTCCAGTGCAAACTAAGGAGCCAAACCAACGATAGGAAGAGTAAAGCTACCATCTGGTTGCAGTGATGACAAGAACCATCTGTGGAAACTAAGCCTCCTGAAAGTGTGCTGGGACATCAGATGCTCATGGCATCTTCCCATAGTTTTTTCTAATATATCTCTATATATTTTCAAGTAGAGAGAGAGAGAGAGAGAGAGAGAGAGAGAGAGAGAGAGAGAGAGAAAGAGAGAGAGAGAGACAGACAGACAGACAGACAGACAGACAGAGAGAATGGGCATGCCAGGGCCTCCAGCCTCTGCAAACAAATTCCAGACACACACACCACTTCGTGCATCTGGCTTTACATGGGTACTGGGAATCGAACCCAGGTTATCATCAGGCTCTGCAGGCAAGTGCCTTAACCACTGAACCATCTTTCTAGCCCAATTCATAGGTTTTAATGAGAAAATTATAAAAGGCACTTGAAGAGTGGAGACATTTGGTAAGCGTCAACTTAGCTACGTGGCTCAAGTCAGCATCCCTCAAAAGGAGACCAACTCAACTCAACTCATGAGGCTCTGGCTGAAGGATGCAGATCCCTCAAGTGGTTTTCCTGGGGAAAACCCATCACCCAGAAGCAATCATGGTGCACCAATCAAAGGCAGCGGGAGGGACATTGGACAGCACACTCAGTCTGTATCTCCAGTGATTTCTGCTTCCTTCGCATTGCTCCCATTTAATAAATCACCTGGCTCTGCTGATTTCATTCACCTCCTAAATATTGCTAGAATCCACCCCCTGCTCTCTGCTCTCTCTTACATCATCTCACCTAATTGCTAAAACAGTTGCTGGCTGTGTTCCCTCAATGCATGCTTCACAGGTTAGCCCGAGTGATCTGTCTGCAGCGTAAATCTGGTCATGCCCCCTTTCTTGGAGCTGCTGGGGCTCTTAGCATCAATGCAGACTCAAGTCTGTTTAACCAAGTCCACCCTGATTCAGCTCCTGCTTTGCCCTCCAGCTGGATTCCTGCATTGTGCCAACTTCTCTCACTTTCCAAATCGAGTTAAGTTCTGTTTTCCAAAATCTTTATTCATGCCTGGAACTTTTTTCTTTCTACACTTTCTAAGCTCGCTACTCTCTTTTTGAGACACCCCCACTCATATCTCTTAGTTTGGCACAGGTGGGATTTCCATCTAAGTTTTCCTCCTCTCCTCTACATCATCCAAGCCCAAGTAACATGCCCTATGCCAGCTCTGGACCACATCACATTGTAACATTATGAGGGAAGTCTGTAGGCTTCCTAAGAGCAAGGAGTCAGTCTGTGTTCCCAGTCTTTTATGACCTAGTATCCACCACAGTGCACAGCACACGGCAGAAAGTCACTCAGCCTTTTGGATTGAATGAACAAATGAACAATTCTGTTTTGGTGGAAGAAGAAACGTCTGATATAACAGTGAATGCTCCCCATGGTGTAAATGGAAATACTTCCAAGCTGTGGACTCCCTTTCTGAACTATCTATTACAAAAGGATTTTCTGTACCCAGCTATTAGTTTCTGCCTAATGTTCTCCAGTAAAGCGAATCAGGGCTCCTTGGAGAAGTGGTCATCAGGACTAAGACCTGCAAATAGAAGACAGCCTAGTAACTTAATGCAACCATGCCTCACTACAAAAAAGAAGGGGGTCAACAATAGATCTGTAGTAACTGTTTCCTTGGTAAAAAGGGGGGATGATGGGATCATGTTGAAAGGACACAGGGGTCAATTAAAGGGGATCCTGATGTCCAAAAAAAAAAGAGAATAATTTGAGTTGCAAAACAAGTATTTTTAGATTATAACCCAAAAGAATAAGATGTATTTTACAAATACACGTAGGTATAAGTTGAATGAATAAATATATGGTGAGAAGATACAGGACCCCAAGTAGTAAATGTAGAGAAAGTAAGGGAAACAGACCTGAGACACTGACAACAGTCATAACTGCTGTAGGTAAGAACTCTTTGTGCATTGTCTGTGAATCATAAATTCATGTTCGAAGGGACACTTGTGTAGCCTCACAATATCTTTCCTAATACACTTACTCTTTCCAAAGAAAAGGGAGGGACGTTTGAGTAAAGAAACACGATAGAACTGAAAAAAGTGACCAAGGTTAACATGGCCAGTGTGTTCATCAGCTTTGTCACAAATACTTTTTCCTTAGATAGGAAAAAGGTTTATGTTTGTTCATCATTGTAGATTTTTGCTCATCGTTGTAGATTTTAATTTATAATTATTTGGCTTCATTGCTTTGTCTCTGTCATAAAACAACATATCATGGTGGCGATGCATATTGAAGCAGTGTCTTACCACATGGCTGGGAAATGAGAGCTGGAAAGAAATAAAGCTTAGGGTCCGGTTATTTCCTTTGGGGCAACTCATAAAGACCTAAACTCTCCCATTGGGTCTTACCTCTTAAAGTTTCTTCTACCTCTCAAGAGTGCCAAGTAGGGTGCCAAACTGGAGACACGGACCATTAGGAGAAAACCCAGGCCTCATCCAGCAATAAGACTTATGGACATTGAGAAGCCCATGTCATCTGTGTGGCATTTTTGTAAAGAATGCATCACCTCAGTCTACTGAGGACAAACATATCAGAGCAACTGACATGGTGAGACATCTACAACACACTGACCTAGAGTGTGCAGGTGACAAAAGGCAAAAATCGATTACAGGAAACTGATGGGAAGAATCGAAGTAGACGGGACAGATTCATGAAATTCTACACCTTATATTAGATGCTGGCACAGAAAAAAAAATGCCATGGGTGGAAAAACTGCATAATCCAAATAAAGTCTGTTAGTATGTTAATAGTAGAGGGAAAAAAGGGGTTGTCACAGCAACCAGATTATTGTGGACAAAAACAGCTGTTTGCAAACACATCATAGTCTAATATAGGTGCAACATAATATTCAAGGTGTTGAAATGCTAAATTTTTTCTTCTAAGTTAAAAGAAATCCTTCAAGGTTTCTTTCATTTGCCAAAGTTTTGGGTTGTCTAACAATGTTCTTTTAAAAAATATTATTTATGTATTTATTTGCAAGGAGAGGGAGAGAGAGAGAGAGAAAGAGAGAGAGAGGAGAGGAGAGGAGAGAAGGGGAAGGGACAGACAGAATGGGCACACCAGGGTTTTTAGCCACTGCAAACAAACTCCAGATGCATGCACCACTTTGTGCATTTGGCTTTACATGGGTACTAGGGAATCAAACCCAGGTAATTAAGCTTTGCAGGCAAGTGCCTCAGTCACCAAGCCATCTCTCTAGCCCTAACAACACTCATTCTCACTGCTGGCTTTCTCTCTTTCCATGAGGTAGTACCAGAACCTATGGTGTCTGTGGTCCACATTATACATGTATCATGGGCGGGCTGTTAGTCCTTCTGCTTCAGTGTGCTGACTGTTCAGGTTTCCTCAGGCCTCAGGGGTAGCTGAAGGGCTTGGAGCCATATTTGTCTCTGAGGGTTGGTTAGGAGTTCCTGGTGTGCATAAATCCTCCCTTTTTATATCTACAGGGTTCATGAAACCATTGGCATCTGAGATCCTGCTAGGGTTGGGTCCGTGGGTCCAAATGAGGTTATAAATTATGTAATAAGCAGCATCCCGCCCATTCCCCACTCTGATGTGTCATCACCTCTTAGGAAAGGTCCCTGTAGGGCAGGACCACTGGCCTCAGCACAGCCTGCAACTTCCTCTCTTTGCCAAGTGTGTGTGTGTGTATGTGTGTGTGTGTGTGTGTGTGTGTGTATGTGTGTGTAAGGATTTGTTTGCAGGATGGGTTTTGTGCCATGAACTACAAAATTCTATCAAGTGCTCCCTAAGTTGTTCTCCCATGAGGAAAATTAATTCTAATTTTAATTTAATATCAACTTATGAAGCATAATCTATTATGTACATAGGAGAGAGAATAATATAAAAACACCCATTTAAAATGTTAATATCTGCTTTAGTAGAAAATTTCCCATTCCTTTGTTCACTAATGAGCAAATAATCACCAATGAAATATGAAGGAATTGAATTACTTCATAATTACAGTGCACCCCTCTGCCATAGCAGCTTTCCTCACTCTACACATGATTTCACTTTATTTTGTTGTAATTTTTAAAAGCAAATAATACATGCACCAAAGAACTGGAATAAGCAATACTTTGAAGTCATTATACTTGAAAGAACTTGAAAGTCATAAGTAATATTTCTTTTCAAAATAACATTAACTCAGATTTTTCAAGTTTACCTTCTCATTAATTAATGAGCAAAAAAAATGCTAAAATCCAGGGACTAAAGCTTCATCTCATGACTCACTTCTAGTGTGTTAAATGCTCTGTAGAGGTTATTTGAATTTATCATATTTTACTCATACAAAAATCAGGGTAGCAATTTGTTCAAGGATGGGTCAGTTTTCCCAAGTCTCCTGCAGTTTTGGAAATAGGATGTCCCCTGGGAAGAGGAGTTGGAGAGGAGTCCCTCCTCCCCTGTAGTTACAGTGTCACTGAAACTGAATACACATCAAACATGTTTTTCCTAAATGAACAAGTCAAGTCGGCTTACTCACTAAAATATGATCAACTCCATCCAACGCCTTGTCCTGGTTTTTTGATTGGTCATTGATGTGGCCGGGATGACTGGCTTCCATTCTTTCAGATGATTAATGTGTGTGGGTCTGGGTACTGCTATGGTAGCACAGACCCCCTCTCAGTCTCTGGAGGAACTCTCTGCTAAGGCTGCCACATCTCTAGAAAATTCTCCCAGTGGCACAACAACAAGCAAAAGAACCTTTCTTGGAGGTTGTTGAAAATAGAAAGAGTGATGACCTGAACCCACAGTTCTTGGCTGAGGAATTCCTGGAGCCAAACCTGAATTTTAATTCAGAGTTTATTCCTTTTATGTGCCCAACCAGGGTGACTGAAGCTGGCCTCAGGGATGGCCATCTTCTCAGAACCCTGTCACTCCTTCATTAACGAAGAAGGGCCGGGAGCAGGCACACATTTCTTTTGCATCCTTTCCTTTTCACTTTGCCTATAAAGCTCTCATGACACTCATGGATGGTTGACATTCTGTCCCTGGGCCTGGCTGCAGCGTCTAGACTCTGCCAGGAAGCTATTCTATGCATACAGTCACACTCAGTGATGGGCTGGACCTTGTACAATCAGATGATGGCCTTCAACATTTAAAGCAAAGACTGTGGCTCCCCAGAAAAGAAATTCCACATCTGCCTGCCCTACAGAGTTCATAAATGCCAGCCCCATGGCTGTATGAACCAATTCCTCAATATAAATTTCCAGATTGATAGATTAAGATATGCTATGTGTTGCAGTCAACTTTCTCTGTTGCTGCGCAGAAAGAACCCAAGCAAAAACAGCTTGCGGAGGAATGGGTTTATTAGGCTTATCGACTTGAGGGGAGATTCCATCCTGGCAGGGAAAACGATGGCATGAGCAGAGGGGTGGACATCAACTCTGCCACAGCACTGCAACCAGTGGCAGGAAGGTGTGCCAAACACTGTTAAGGGGAAGCTGGCTTATAACCCCCATAAGCCTGCCCCCAACAACACACTTCCAACAAAGTTTTAATTCCCAAACTGCTATCAGCTGGGGATTGATCATTCAGAACACATTCATTTGTTTGTGGGGGACACCTGGATCAAACCATGACACTATGAACACAGAATAACCTATTCAAGCAGTGAGAATCTATTATCTCTCTATCTCTCTATCTATCCAATCTATCTATCATCTCTATATATCCATCCATCCATCTTTCATCCATCTATCCAACCAACTTCTGTCATTTATCCATCTATCATCATTCATGTATTTTGGGTCTACCTACCTGGTTTTGTTTTGCCAATATCACTTAGAATAGGAGTCTCAATCTGCCTTTATTTTTTTTTAATGTTTAAATTTTTAATTTTTTTTATTGTCCATAATGAGTTACATTGTTTAGTGGGCCAACAATGAGTTGTTATCCCCAATTCCCCATTGCCCCCCTTCTCCATCCCCAGTCAGCTGGATATCCTCCTCCGTGGGTCGTCTGTATCAGTCTTTGTGGTAGGGGACCATGGATAGCCCAGTCTTCAGCTGGGTTCTCATGACTGAAGTGTGTTGTTACTGAGGGTTGCCAAGTCTCTGATATTCGCCCCCACCATGGCTCTCACAATCTTTCCACCCCCTCTTCCACTCAGTTCCCTGAGTCGTGGTGGGTGAGTATTAAGGCTGCTTTAATGTTGTGAGTTTAGGGGTTTTTGTGTCGAGAATCATTGGTTTCTGTCTCACTGGCTTATCTTGTGTTGATTGAATGGCTGTGGCTGTGGGTCCCTTGTTCATCAAGTCATTCTCTACGGGGTTCCATATGGATCCTCCACCATATGACTGTGGTGGCTCATCTCTTGCCAGGATCTGCCTTTATTTCACCTATATCTGATCACTTCTGGGGGCGTGGACAGTCACAGCCATTGCCTTATCACAAAGAAGACTTACATCCTACTCTATAAGCAAATGATTTCCTCCCTCACCTGCATGATTCTGAACGTAGTTACATATGTTAAAACCATTGGGACTTCAGACTTAACTCGCTTACCAGCACCAACATTGGCTCACACATCCACAGCCTCCACTTAAAATCACTACATATCCAATTCATGCCTTTAGGAGAATTATCTAAACAGGAGACGAAAATATACACAAATAATAGTGCAATTTACAATTAACACTCAGGAGCACCCATGAGGTGAGCATGGTCACAGGATAGCAATAGTTGAGGAAAGAGGACAGGTTGTCTTGAAGCTGTGACTTCATACCATGGATCTATGTGACAAGCCAGAAACAGCAGTGCTTTACTGATTGTTTACTTTCTTAAAATTAAAAAAAGTTATAATTTTTCAAAACTTCTAGATAAATTGATTCTGGCCTGAAACCTGATAACCAACTGGTCTCAGCATAACTTCTAAAAGCCAAGTCACGAATTTGTGAAAGGGATAATTATGTGAGATTGTGCTAAGGATGTTGCTGTATTAATGAGAGAGAGAGAGAGAGAAAGAGAGAGAGAGAGAGGGAGAGAGAGGGAGGGGGAGAAGGAGAGAGAGAGAGAGGTTAAAACTGTGCTAATTTTAAAGCTATTCTGGTGTGAATAGGCTATTATAATCCAATATCACTTTCTCCTGATCAGGCTAATTTCAGAGAACACATGTGAATGTAGAAATAGACATTTTAGCTTGGAAGCAATTATTATAAATATGCCTTGCTGCAGCAAATTGCAACAGTCAACAAGGAAGCATTTCTTTGGTTGTCTTTTTGCCCTTGACCTTCTGGTAGCACCAGAAAAGAGTGCTTATGGAAACTTAAACTTAGTTTAGGAGTTCCTCCATGGGGTCTCTGGGAGCCCCTCTGCGCAATACCAGACTTCTCCATCCTGGAACTGTTACAGAGGTTCCTTCAGAGAGACCTGCTGGAGCAGGCTGGTTGTGTTGTGGACATTCAGACCTAGTTAATTTTTTTTTTGGAATTCATAGCTCCAGTGACAGACAAGTCTTTGCTCATGATAAATTTGAGCACTTGATATTTTTCTTTGTCTAAAACATGCCTTTAACATTCCCCCATTCCCAACAGCCCAACAATAAGTAAGTTAGCATGTGATACCTATGACTTCAACTTAAAAAATTTATAGTGCCTCGTCAATTTAAAGAGTTAATGCAACTTCTTGAAAAATCATTTAAGGGCAACGCAGTTAAAATGAGGGTACATCTCCTAGTCGAAATGTGAGATTTGCTCATGTACAAAATCAAAACGGATCATACAATAGCCACTGGATCCTTTTGCCAATTGTCTGTAAACAGAGACCCTAATGACCTACAGCACGAATCCACATGTGAAGTCTGAGTTTGCCTCTGGCCCTTGGGAGGCTTTTGGCTTTAAGATTTTGTCTCTTCACTGCCAAATGCTAAAGCCAAGTGCATTGCTGCAGCTTTAGACACATTTTCATCAATAAAATTCCTTATAAAACAGATCCTGCAATGGCTAAACTTATCTGCCAAATAGCCAATTAATTATTTTACATCATTGTTGAACAATGAAATAATTTATGATGGTAAACGTTTTACCATCACAAATGAGTGTTCTGCAAAGCCTAAGGTGGAGCTTTCAATTAGCAGGAGTCACAATTAGGGATGAAAAGAGGAAATGCTACATGTTGCAAATTCTCCCCAGAGAGAAATAAAACTCCCAAGGAACAACGACCCAACAAATTTGAAGGAGTCGGGCTTTTAGACAAACAGATCCTTGTGAAAGGGAAAAGTTCAAACATCACCCAGATCCTGGACTCCTCATTTTCTTCCTTCCCTAATGGCCCTTCCTTTTCATAAATTGCAGTTTTTGAGGTTTGAGGACTGTCCTACCCACAGAGCATTTGTGTATACTAATCCCAGTTCAGACATTCTCTGTGCGTTCGTTCTCTCTCTCTCTCTCTCTCTCTCTCTCTCTCTCTCTCTCTCTCTCTCTCTCTCTCTCTCTCTCTCTCTCTCTCTCTCTCCACAATTTCCTGCATTGTGCCAATGGGGAATAGTGCCTCAAATTCTCTTTTTTTTTTCCGGGAAAGAAAATATGAGCTGAAACAGAATTCTCACATTTGATCTGGCTTCCCAAAAGAACCTAGGTCTAGCATAGAAGTTTGGGGGGAGGGGATCCTGTAGAAAAGCACGTTTCAGTTGGCTTCTTGGATTTTATAGTGTACAGCATTTACAGATGATGATGTCCAATTTCACAGGCCATGTCTAAAGAGTCCTGTCTATTTACTTAACCAGAGAAGAACCATTGACTGCAGGAATATGTAAGGAGTGGACAGTTGAGGCAGAAAAAGGACTTGTCCTTCAGGGAAGACTGGAACCTTTACTCCAGAATGAATGTTCTAGAAGTATCCTGTTGAAGGGAAAGAGGTGGGAAACATACAAAACTCTCTTGAATCCACTTCAGATGTTATAACAGAAAGCATCTTGATTGAGAATCCCGACTCCACTTTTTAATAATGTCAGTGTTCCAAGTTTTTTTTTTTGTGTGTCTTTACTTTCAAAGTTGTGACTAGTTCAGAATAATGAGCCTCTTCCCCCAACAACAACAACAATAACAACAACAAAAATCCCCCAAACAAACAAGAAAAAAACCAACCATTCTTAAGCCAGATTTACTGGAGGTGAATTCCCCTGGGTTGAGAATTTTGCCTTGGAGTCATAGGGGTGGCTCCTGCTGGAATTCCTGGAAGCCACACGTTTACATCAGGGACAAAAAATTTGGCTTGGCCTTTTCCACTTACCAGGGCAAGATGAAATCTCACCCTGTTAGAAATTTGTACGTGAAAAATGTTGGCCCAACATAGGACACGTGTTTGACTCTTGCACTGTCTCCTGTCCCGTGAGAAAAGACATTCAGTTCTGTACTTGGCCAAGCTTCATGGCTACACTACTGGCCCAATCAGAATCGTCACGTGACTTCTTCACAATGGGCCATGACAAAGAGGCCTCAGAGGACCTCTGCTATAATTTCCTATTTTGTTCATGGTCCAATCTACCAAAGAGTTTGTAGTTACAACTCAGATGAATTAAGTAGAATATAATTCTATAAGAATACATTTTATTTATATTTATTTATAATTCTATAAGAATATATTTTATTGTATTGGTGGAATAACCATAGATTACCTTTCATAATAGACTCCTTTAGTGATTAATCACCCCAATTCAGAATTTTGCTAATCTAATATCTAGAAAAAAAATTCAAAAAGACATTGATTTCTAGTAGCATTGTTATGAAGTCATCCATAAAATCCTTTAAGCAAGTTGTTCTTGAAAAAAAAAAAACTTGTTTGAAATTCCCAGGTATGAGGATATTCAATCCCTAGTACCCACATAAAAAGCCAGGAATGGCCAAACACTCTTGTAACCCTAGGGCTGAGGAGGGTAGAGAGAGGGGGATTTTTGAAGCTGGCTTGTCAGCCCATCTGGCCTCTGGCCAAAAACCCACAGGCTCTTGGTTCAGTGAGAGAATGTCTCAGGGAATTAAGGCAGAAAAGTGATAGAGACATCTGCACGCATACACCACATATAATGTGCACACATGTATGCATACACGCATGTACACACACACACACAAAAGAAATCCACAGGTGTGAAACACAACTAAACCCCCACATAAAACAAGGACTTATGCATTATAAAAGGATTGTCTTCTTTCCATGTTTGTGTGTGCAAGTGTTTGTGTGCAGGTGCGTGTCATTAGATCACATGTGTGTACAAGCATGTGATGCCAACAGTCTTCATTGGGTGTCTTCCTCAGTGTCTCACTCTCTTATTTTTTTTTTTTGAGACAAGAACTTTCTTTGAACCTACAGCTCACTGATTAGGCTAAACTACCTAGCCAGCAAGCCCTAGGGATCCTTCCTGTCTCTGCCTCTCCACCACTAAGTTTCATCGCCATGGATACCACCAAGCCTGGCTTTTATTGGGTGCCACAAATCCAAACTCATGTCCTGTTTGCATGACAAAACACTTTACCCACGGTGCCATCGTCCCAGTCCCTGAGGGATTGCTTTCTCAGGTAATAAAATATTATGGAATTTCTGACTTGCTCACATACTACGTCCACAGGTTCAGCTCATCTGTCTCTGATACCATGGTCTAGATGCTTTAACATACATTTGATTCTCACAGTTCTGGAGTCTCCAAAGGTCAGAATTAAAAGGGTCTGAAGGTCTAGGGTCTAGTGACAGCTGCCTCCTAGTTTGAAGATGACCTTCTCAATCTCTCATGGCAGAGAAAGTGTTTGAAGTTTTGTGATTCATTTGTTCTGTGCCTCAGTCTTGCTATGTAGTCAAAACTGTCCTGGGACTGTCATCCTGCCTCCACCCCCAAGGACTGGGAGTATAAATACATGCCACCAGCTTGTGTCTGTTCTTATAAGAACACTAAACCCATTCATGAGGGCTCTACACTCATTACCTGATTATGTCGCTAAAACTCTACCTCCTAACCTCCCCTATACTAGAGATTAGGCTCTGTTTCAGTTGCTTTTTCATTTTTTGGACAAAAAAGCAGCATATGGCTTGGGGTGGCTTGATTCAGGTGTCCCCCATAAATCTATTTATTGTGAATGCTAGGACCCCAGCTGATGACAATTTTGGAATTAGAACCTTGTTGGAGGTGTGTTGTTGGTGGCAGGCTTACAGGTATTATAGCCAGCTCCTCTTACCAGTGTTTGGCACACTCTCCTATTGCTGTTGTCCATCTGATGCTGGCCAGGAGGTGATGTCCAGCCTCTGCTCATGTCCTCATTTTCCCTGCCATCATGGAGCTTCCCCTTGAGACTGTAAGCTAAAATAAACCCTTTCCTTCCCCAAGCTGCTTTTCATCGGGTCCTTTGTGCCAGCAACGAGAAGCTAACTGCAACCTGGAGAGAAAAGGGTTTATTTTGGATTAGAGTCTTGAGGGGAGGTCTCATGGTAGAAGGGAACACAGAGGCTGGCATCACCGCTGTCATAGATCTGGGTGGATGTAATCTAAGTACTGCGCCTGGAGCTTGGCTAATATAACTCAACTCAAGGTCTGTGCCCAGTGACACACCTCCTCCAGCAAAGTGCCATCTCCCAGCTGGGGACTGAGTATGAGGCTTTATCACAAATACACGAGTCTGTGGAGAAGAGCTTACATTCAAACCACCCCAGGCTTCTATAATTTTGAGGGTAACAAAAGCATCAGTCCATTGCCACAATCTAGGGTGAAGAGGAGCTCTTCTGGGGCAAGAGCCCTAGTAGGGAATGGCCCCCATTATCTCTCGGTCTGGGAGGTTCATCCATGACCCGAAAGTTCCCTTCAGTGTCCAGACCCACACCGAAAACTGAGCAGTGTTTAACCAGCGTGCAGCATATTTCCTGCCTGGATAGTGTGGGTTCTGTCTTTTTTTTTCACCATCATCTGAATACGGCATTAGCCCTTTGGGACACTGGTGACTATCCAGAGAGGGATCTGAACTGGGCTTACTAGAGGGCAGGGCTCTGAGCCAGTAAGTTGATGGACAAAAGGGACTGAGTCTTGAGAGAGGACTTTCTCAAGTTCCATTTCATAATTCCTTTTCTGTGATAAATCTGGTCCTCCCCTGAAAGGACTGACTCCTTAGTTTGTTAAGATTCCCGTTTTTCTATCAACAAATGTACAAATTACTTTGTATTTTGTAATCAGAGGCTAAAAAGTCACACACTGTTAATTATGAAATGTGTTTATTCCCTAAAAGATTATAAAAGTCTGATCTTGAAGCATGATGAAAGAGAAGGGTGAGGCATTTGTTCCTAGCAATCAGAAAAAAAGGATGAGTTTTCTGGCCAGATTTTATCATATACTAAGTTTGGTGGTTCTGTGCATGTCTTTTAAGCTCTGTGAGTCTCCGTTTCTTCATCCTGACTATGGGAAAAATGATTCTGACCTCAATGAAGTACTCATAGACAGTGCCTAGAAACCACCAAGGGCAATTCCCAGAATGCAAAGCTGAGCCTGAAAGGCCTGTAGTATCCAACTGTCACCTTGCGATGGATATTATTTTTTCATTCTTGTTTAATATGTTACATTAGTTTTCAGATTCTTAGCTCTGCCCTGTAGTGTGTTTGTGTTTGTGTGTGTGTGTCTGTGTGTGTGTGTTTGTGTTTGTGTGTGTGTGTCTGTGTGTGTGTTTGTGTTTGTGTGTGTGTGTGCATGTGTACACAGTTATATCTATGTGCAGTGGTGAAATGGAGGAAAAGTGTATGTTACACTTGTTGTAACTGCCAAGCTGTTTTCAGTGTTTGTACCTCTGCACATGCCTCTCAGATACAAATGAGAATTTCATTTGCTTTCTGCCTATGCATAACACTGGTATTATTAGCCTTGGTCACTTTGCCTATCACAAATTGGTAAGTAGGGGAACTTTTTGGTTTTAATCAAATTTTCCCTGTAATGATTGCTGATGGTTTTTTATGTCTTATCTTAGAAATATTATCCAAGATTGCCAAGTTTTTCTCTGTTTAGAGTTTTACAGCTTTAACTTTTGGGTATAGCCTATGGCTCATTTCGATTTCGTTTACAGCATGGCGTGAATAAACTAGGATGTTTTGACATATTGATAATCAGTTAGGCAGCATCTCCGTTGACTTAGCCAGGAAGCTGGTTGAGGGAAGAGGCTGTCTTGAGACAGGACTCTCACAAGTGATTGACAATGCATTTTGCTGTAAATCCCTTGACTATGTATGTGTAGGTATATCTCTGGACTTAAAAAAAAACACCATAAACCATTATGATTCCCTCCCTCATATCTCTTCCTCCTCTCAATTAGTCTCTGTTTTGTTTCGGTGTCATCATCTTTTCCTCCCATTGTGTTTAGGTATCATCAGGAACCTGTGAAATCATGAATATCAAGGCTGTTTTGTGTCTGAAAGTTTGCCTTGTAAGCAGTCCTACCCTTCCTTTGGCTCTTACAATCTTTCTGGACTTTGTGTATTTTTTGTGTATTTTGTGTGTTGCTCTTCAACAAATACACTCTCTTGCATATTACAACTAGTTAATTCTAAAATCCCAGAATGTGAATGTTTCAAATTGATCCTTCTTTTCCAATTTTACTTTGACTTTTCTAGGACTTTCATGTAAATGTCAGCCTCAGATGGTCATTTTCCAACATAGACATGGAGTAGTGATGACTCAGCAATGAGTTTATAAATAAATTTGGGAAGGATTCATACCTCCTTGATATTGAGCATTTAATTTCATGTACACAGTATAGCTCTCCATTTTGGGGGGTCTTTAATTCTATTATCAATGCCTGCAGTTTCCAAGAAAGAGAGCTTTCTGGTGATCTATGCTTAAATTCATACCAAGGTGTCTTTTGCTACTTTTTTTTAAAATATATATTTATTGTCCATAATGAGTTACATTATTTAGTGGGCAAACCATGCGTTGTTATCCCGAATTCCCCAATTCCCCCCCTCCCCATCCCTGATCAGTTGTATATCCTCCACCGTGGGCTGTCTGTATTAGCTACTTTTAAATTATTATAAACATTGATTTTTAATTTACTTTCCAATTACTGTCATCATACACACAAAGTAAAGAAAAAAATTTTAAATTATTTTATATTCACAACACTCTGGATGCAAATGGTAGGGTTTCACACACCAAGTAGTCCCACAGTTCTCTGTGTAAATAAAGTTCCAAGTAGGAGCTTTCTGCTTTAATTGTGACAAATCCAGGTTTAGCAGAAACACCCTGGTCAAGGGTCACAAGTCAACCTGCCCTGTTAAAGAACTCAGGAAGGCACTTTGCCTATTATAACAGATACTTTATCAGAAATGCAACTCACTAGCACCCAATGACAGAAATTCACAACAAAGTACAAGGAGTGAGCAG
Organism: Zapus hudsonius; assembly: GCA_004024765.1. Classification (NCBI taxonomy): domain Eukaryota; kingdom Metazoa; phylum Chordata; class Mammalia; order Rodentia; family Dipodidae; genus Zapus; species Zapus hudsonius. Next base: position 15,334 of record PVHP010006947.1, on the reverse strand, counting down.
AGTTCTTGGGGTATACCTCCCCATCAGCAGGGTTCTTGGAGTACACTACCCCATCAGCAGGGTACTTGGGAGACACCACCCCATTAGCAGAGTTGGGTATACCTCCCCATCAGCAGGATTCTTGGGGTATACCATCCCATTAGCAGGGTCCTTGGGGTACACCACCCCATCAGCATGGTTCTTAGGGTACTACACTGCAGGGTTCTTGGGGTAGAACACCCCATTGGTGGTGTGCTCAGGGTAAAATCCCCCATCATCAGGGTTATCAGGGTACACCATCCTATCAGCAGGGTTCTTGAGTATACCACCCCATTAGCAGGGTTTTTGAGGTACACCACTCCATAAGCAGTGTTCTTGGGGTACACCACCCCATCAATAGCACCTTGATGTGCTCACTGATCATATGCTATCTGGAATCCACCCTTTGGGGTTTTTATGAAGGACCCTTCTAAAACCATGATTGATTAAATCATTGGCTATTGATGATTGTCAATCTGCTGGCCCTCGACCTCAGGAATGAAGAACACACATGTTCCAGTCCTCTGATCTGGATGATTTCTGTGGCAACAGTTGCCAAGCTCTTAGCATGCCCTCATAGAAAGAGGGATTAATGTAAATAGCAAAGATGCTCCTCTCATCCATACAGTTCTGTGACGGGAGCCGGGGAAGAAGAACACACACATATTGCACATTATATCACAATATGGAACATACAGATGTGCATATGCTTATATAGAGAAGAGATTGCACATTATCCATATCTGCATGCAAAAAAATTAATAGAGTTGTCAATTTGTTGGCGTAAAGTTCTTTAGTTCTTTAATTTTTCTATTATTTTTTCAAAATCAGTACAATCTCCACTTTATTTTTACTTTTGTTTGATTTTTTAAAACAAGATGTTGTTATAAAAACCTAGCTGAATTCACTGAGTAGAAGAGACTGATTTCAAACCTGTGGTGATTCTCTTGCCTTTGCCTCATATTCCCAAGAGCTGGAGTTATTTAATGTGTGTGGATGCCTTTTCATGAGTGTGAGGATACCAAAATTCCTTTTGTTATCTTTTTCAGTTTACCTACTTATCCTGTAACCCAATATAGCATCACTACATTGAGGAAAGCCATTACATCCTATTTCCTGGTTTGGTCTCCCTGTGACCAAACCTTGACCTTGGAAACCCTGGCTTTCTTGATAGTGTCTAATGTTATTCATTGTTTCCATGGCACCATATGATTACTAGAGACTGCTGGCTTCCCCTCTCTTAGGTCAGTCCTTTGCCTGGCATTTCCTCCTCTTGCTCTACGTGCTAGCAGGTGCCTATTAGGGGAAAACATCTTGAAGCTTGTCTGGTTATCTGCCTCTGGTTCCTTTGATTTCAGAGTCTACACTCTTAAATCCTGTCTTGATGACTTCAAGTGAAAAATGAAACAATTTCTCTTCTGGGTTGGGGAGATAGTTCTTTGGATGTAGTGTTTGCCTATCAAGCGGGGACACTTGAGTTAGAGCTCCAGACACCACATTAAAAAGATCTGGAAGCCATGGCAGACTTTGGTAATCCCAAGGTTTTGACCGATGGCAAGATTGGAGGCAGAGACAGGAGAATGCCCTGTAATCAGTCCTGCGGTGAGCACATCACAACCAGTGGCAGAGGAGGAACCCAGGGCGAGAAACCCTGCCTCCGACAAGATAAAAAGACAGACAAATGACTGATCAGAACTGTCCTCCAACCTCCAACAAGCCATGGGACACATGCCTGCGTACGCACAAGTGAACATACATGTGCACACCCCCAAAAACACAAGCACTGTTTTTATGACTTTTATACTCCTTCTGGGTTGCAATGTCAGCAGACTACAAATTACTTTTGATCAGAGACGAAGGCCAAAGTCATGCCTGAGTCTCCTTGAAAAGAAGATTTGTGCATGCTCACAAATTTGAAATATACAGTAAAGTCTCCTTCATATACTAATGTATACGGTTTCCAAAGGTCAAGTTAAAATGTGGATTACAAACATATACAAACAGACCTGAGTCTACTAAACTTTTTATCTTGATTGTATAACCTTTCATGCCCACACCTTGCTTCTGCTAGCCAACAAATGTTTCTAGCAACTTCTCCCTCTCTTTGCTCAGCTCTCCTCAAGCTGAGAGCCCGAGAATGTGATTTCTGCCATATTGCCAGCCAAATTCTTCTTCCTTGGGCACTGGCTTAGTTAACTCAGTTTAATACAAGGCATTCTCACAGGTTTTGGATTAGAGTAGCTCCATGGGCCGGGCTGTTAACATACTAGTACATTTGTTTAAATTGCAAGTCTCTTCAGCATTGGAAGCACAGGCTGAGTTGTAGTTGGTCTGAGATAAACTCCAATCATTTATATTTTTATTAAACACCCTAGAACTCAAAAAGACTCCTGAGGGGGTAACCAGGATGACATGCTGTGGCCTGTGCCCGGTAGCTGCACGCTGTGCTATTAGCTCATTTTGCTAGATTTCTGGTCTGCTCTGCCCAGGCCTCTGAGAAGGGACATTACTCACTCTGAGCTTAACTAATGTAGTTTTGTGCTTTTTGAAGTGATCCCTGCTCTCTGGGGAAAAATAACCAGAGGATTATATAGAATTATTCCCCGCACCCCCAAAGGCTATGAAGACATAGTCCATGATCCACCATAGGTGGCAGTATGGAAGACTGTGTGACATTCATCTGTGCTACTCTCTGACTTGCAATGTTAAGAAGGTAAAGCTAAACTCCAAAACACCTGTCATTGATTGTCTGAGCTATTCTTGAGCAATCTGGAAAAACCTTTCTCCTTTAATACCCATAGTCTCCCCAACATTTAAGCTATTATTCAGAACATTTCGATTCTTCATTTTCTACTTAAGCGTGAGCCAAGCCAAGAAGACATTTTTGTATTCCCCTGTCTCCTCCCTACCAATGCTGGAGGAATGTCAACATGAAAAGAGAAAGGATATTATTTAGGGTGGCCTGAGGGGTAATAATTAGGATTAATGGGATGAAATTGAGCAAAGGAAAATTTAAAGTGAACACCAGGAATATTTTCCGAGGATTGAGATGGATGAGCCTGTGGAATTAAGATCCCAGGAGAGGCTGAGGGAGCCCCATTACTTGAATCAGTTCAAACGAGACTGGACCAAATATTTGAATATAATCCTCCCTTGGCAGACGAGAAAGCCGTGAGAGCTGGAAGGTGGAAATCATGACTTCATAGGTCTTTTCCATCTCTGAGTCTATGAGTCATGCAATGTATGCTGTAATGCGTCACACAGCCATTTGCTATATATTTCAGCCACAAAGTCTTCAGGTTTGACTTTGCCTCCCAAAGAAACAGCTACTTCAGCAGAGGCTGAGGGCTCCCTTGGGATTTCTGGTTAGTTTATAATCAATTAAATATCAGAAATGAGTGCAGAGATCAGTCATCGAAGCAGAGGGTGGTGAGTAATTGACGGCTGGTCCCTGCCCTCTGAGAGGCTCACCCTCATCCTTCGCAGACACACAGGGATCTTTCCACGCTGGCTGTTGTCAGTAACTCCACTCTCAGGCTGGCCTGGCTTGTGCTTTGTGCTGGAGGCACCTCTGCCCTCCTGTTGTTGGCAGAAGCCTGGCCTCCAGCCACTGCTGCTGGCCTGACCTTGCCTACAGCGCCTTCTGCTCTGCAGGAAGCCTTCCTTGAAGGCAATGTGTTCACAAGCCCATGCTGTGAACTAGCCTTCCAGAGGGCTGTGACAGCTTGTCAGCCCATCAGGGACCTGGAGCGCCTTCTTAATGACTAGGACTATGACCAATCACATCCCTTCCTCAAAGACAAAGTTAGGAAAACACATAAAGCAGGTGAAATCAGGACTCCTTTGGATTGAACATGGAAGGAGTCCTGGGAGCACCAGGCAGTGTCTTCCTAACTCCTACCCTGCCTTGGCGCTCTCTCTCTAGCAGGGCTCTACTGCAGAGCAGATAGAGCCATGGAGAACCACTTCTCTTGGTTCCTCGACATGGTTTCTTGCCATTTTACTCTTAGCAAAACCCACAAAAGGCAGATGGAACAATGCCGCAGCCCCAGTTTTGAACAAGCACCCCCCCCAACTAGGCATCTGCTTGAGACCATGTTTATGGATTCCTCTGACTCTCTGCCAGTCTGCATGTGCCTGCAGAGTCCTTGGGAGACACACACACAATCAGAAAAGTAGGATTGGAGGGGAGAAGGGAGGAAAGCAGGGAGGTAGGGAAGAAGGGAAAGAAAGAAGAAAGGAGGAAGGAAAGAAAGAAAGAAGGAAGGAAAGAAGGGGATGCCATGGGTATTAATAATAAATTGCTAGTTCTTTTCTGTTGTCTATTTGTTTTTGAGACAAGATCTTATTATGTAAGAGACTTCCCTAAATTCACTGCCTTCCTCCTCTGCATCCCGAGTGCCCAGAACACAGCTGTGCACCATCGTGCTGGGCTACTCCAATAGACACCAACCATTGTTCATTTCCCTGCATGCTTCCTCTCTCAGATGCAGCTTTTGACATTTCAAGTCTGTCCTACATGTGTGTTTCAGCCTGCTGTTCACAGTCTTCATTAGAGCCTTGGGAAGTCCAGACAGCATCCATGATGCCCCCCCCCCCAGGTCACCCATTGTCCTCACTAGAGCCTTGGGAGGTCCAGACAGCATCCATTACGCCCTCCAGGGAAATCATTGGACTAATCTCTTCAGTGCAAGTGGACCCCATGTTTCAGTTTTCCAACCTGTGATTTTCAAAGTATCGTCTTTAGCTACAATTCCAAATCTTTCCAACTAGATGAGGGAGAAGTTCAGACTCTAGATTCCCCTACTGAATGTCCTTGCTCTCAACCAACCAAAGGTCTGCTGGGCAGCAGGGGCATTTTGGTCAGTATTTCTAGTTTAGACCTGTTGTGTATGAAGCTTCCTTGGCACCACTGGCTAAAGAATGTCATTGGATTCACGTGGATTCTTACCTCCTGCCTGTGACACTTCTCTCTTAGGGGTTTCAAATGGCAAGTCGAGACAAAGATTTGAGATTTATGTCTTTTCCCTGTATGTTCCACAGGACCCCTGAGTAGACTTTTTTGGGCCCTTTCAGCCACCATAGATAAGTGATGTCCTGAACTACAACATGAAGGTCCCTCCTTTTCCTGGCACCTGTGCTCAGTCCCCACTTCACAAAGAGGAAGGAACTTGCAGCTCACTGACCTTCAGCTCAGTGGGACATAGCTTGCTAGCCTTAGCCTCCCTCCCCATTCCTTACCTGTCTCCAGCATGAGGGAGAAGGAACCCAGGAGCTCCTGGGTCTCACTCAAACTCACAGCCCTTTAAGTAGAGCTTTAGTGGAAGACCTGGGCTTCATGTCATCTCTTTTGTTTACTCCACATTTCTCAGAGAAATGTAGGGCAAAGGGTTAGGCTATATGTTTGAGGGAAATGTGGAAAGTTTTAGAGAAAAGGTTAGCCGGGAAGTTTCTTCAGAGGGCAATGTTTTACGAGCCAGTCCTCAGAGGGTTTTGTGAGAAGACATCACAGGCATATGGATTACCAGCATGTAAAATTCATATGAGCTGGAGAATGAAGAGAGGGGAAAGTTTTGGCAAACGTATTTGCTTTTTGCAATCTGTGTGTCTATATATATATATATATATATATTATCAAATTTAAAACATTTGAAAAGAAATCCCAGGCGTTTCAGGCAAAACCACGGAGCGGTTCATCCATTCCACTAATAAGTTCAATCCATCAGCTGTGTGTTCTTTCCATTCCCTGGGTTAGGACCCCACTAAGTCTGTTATGCTTCAACCTGAATCCGGCCCGTTTTATACATTTTTAAGATACGTATAAAGAGACAGAATCCCACTCTCCTGTACAGGAACCCAACTCCCTGGAGCCAGCATTTAGCCAAATGGCTTCATTGTAGTTTGAAGTGTTTTAAGTCCGCGTATAAATAAATTAGGCTATACAGTGCTTTTGTAACGCACATCATGAAAAACGAACAGTCAGCTTAAAATAGATTTTCTTTTACTGCCAAGTGCATTATGTGAAAAATGGACTCCATCTGGCAGGATGTACCTGTGGTTGGGTGGAGAGAGAGCAGATAAGGGGCAAAGAGACGGTCCTTTGTGCTGAGAGGTACCACTGAGATTTGGACGATCAGGAGATTTGCCAAGATGGAGGGAGAACCTGATAATCTAACAAGCAAGCCCTCTTCCCAGACACACACACACACACACACACACACACACACACACACACACACACACACACACACACACACACACACACACACACACACACAAATCAAAA